>OFHS01002086.1:0-23152 GCA_900245855.1 Calvadosia cruxmelitensis
TGTACGCAGCTCCCACCAAACCAAGCACCAATGCCAAAACAACTTATCTATGGTGATGAGTTTAAATTGCGTTAGACAATATTAAAAACTTTCCACTATTATATTGTTGGACTTGTTGTGCCTTACTTGGATTGCTATCATCCTATCGGCTGTCGATTGCAGTCAGTTTGATGTTTTGCCTTTTGCTGGGACCCAGTCTGTCTGGGACACCGACCCATTGCACTTTTTAATGATTTAATCCACGTGAATCATTTTGAAGGTGGAATAATGTAAACCAGACATGAGAAAAATCATGTTTTGTCTATTGCTTTTGTGTATCGATGATATAATCACATAGCTGAGATTTTGATCTGAATTCACTTTTTATTATTGCAGCAACTACATCAAGATAGCTAGAGGGTCTTTCTACCAGAACTTACATACAATGGCGACTCAGTTTTCTAGTCCAGCACGTATCAACAGACGAAATCCATTTTTGTTTGAATCAAGTCGAGTTGAAAGCCCAGTCTCTCATGATGCTTCCTTCTTTTCTAAGAGGTAGAAATCTTTTATATATTCTCATGCAATTAATTCTTGGGTGTACTTTATATTCAGCATTGTCGTTCATCATCCTAGTTGGTCCACAGTGCTGATTAACGTTAATTGGTTCCACGGATATTTTTTAAACGGTTATAAATTTTCAGCATAATTGTAGTTTGTGCTGTATATTGTGGTGTATAGTTCAATCTCGTGTATAAGCCAACTATTAGTTTTCCCTCTTTGAGCTGCGGTTTCAGTCTAGCACTTTTGTGTAAGTCAAGCTGGCACTTTAAAACAAATGAGCTAGAAATTTGGCTTATAGGCCTACCCAATAGTAAACAAAATTATGCTTTTATGTGTCAAGCTTGCAAATTGTGGACTTGCAAATTATTTCAGTAGAACTTTGATATTTTCCGTATTGAAAATTCTGTCGAGGCGCACACGATTATGACCCAACTTGAAGAGACAGCATTCAAATTTCGTAGAAGGCTGTGCACAGTTCTCTAACCATTGTATTGACTTCATCATCATTATCATCTTTATTTAAAGAGGATGACCTGCTACGCTCCCACTTTTCTCCCTCAGGGCCCTCAGACGACTTGGCGCTGATAGCTAAACTGTGACAGTTACAATGCTTTTATATCAAAGAAATTTACTTGTTTGTTAAAGCACCAGTCTGAAAGTAAACTGAATTTATTATATTCAAAATTGAATGAAGTTAGTACTGTTTTCTTTTGATTCCAGTGCGTTCAATAGTTTTGTTTTGGAAGAAGCCAAGACACATCGAGTTGCTACTTTTGGTACTACTTTGCCAGTTAAAGTAACAGAGATATTAACAACGCAGCAATCCGGTAAGAGATTTTATAGGCAACTAAGCTGACATCAACAGCTGTGGAAGTGATTTTAGCATAGCATCTCAAAAAAAGTGTTTTTTTGGCTCATCATTATCATCATCATCATTTAAGACAGTGCTGTTACATGAACAGCGCATTCCTCCATTTGCTAATTACTTTACAGTCAAACCTGTATTAGTCTCCACCTCTATAGAGCAGCCACCTGTGTATAAAGGCGACTCTTCATAAACCGAAAATGACACTATCTAAAGAAATCAACCTGGACAGAAAGGCCACCTGTCTATAAAGGTCATTTTTCTCATGTCCCTGAGGTGACTGTTATAGACAGGTTTCACTCTGCTACAAAATAATTAAAAAAGATTACGGTTGTTTATAAGGCAAAAATCACTAGGCCTACAGTTAAAATCTTGACAGAGCACGTTAAAAAATGTAATTGATCGAGCAAAACCTCGTTGATGCAGTACCGTCGGTTTCCAGCGAAGGACGTCATACACTGGCTGCTTAGTCCTCTCCTGGGCACGCATGGCATGTCAAACAAATCGTAGCCTCCTTTCTTTCACTAAGGCTGCAGCAGACGGAGTGATGCTGCTCAACTCGCTCGATTGTTGATATAATAATACTTTTAGGCTGGAAGGTCAGGAAAATGCATTCAAAGAATATTTGTTTATGTTCATGCCAAATAAAGCCATTTTGTTAATATTTCCACTTTTGTGGGAACATTGGGACATACTGTAGTGCATACGACGCTGATGAAGACAGATTACTTGATACTTAAACTCATCGCCATCAGTTGTTGGC
The DNA here is from genome assembly GCA_900245855.1 of Calvadosia cruxmelitensis. NCBI lineage: Eukaryota > Metazoa > Cnidaria > Staurozoa > Stauromedusae > Kishinouyeidae > Calvadosia > Calvadosia cruxmelitensis. The sequence continues at coordinate 2,172 of OFHS01002086.1, forward strand.
ATCAGTGCTTGATGGGAGTTGTTGTATTGTAAGGTAGCTGATGTAAGCAGGCGATCACAAGGTGGCAAAGCTGCGGAACCTGTCCCTAACCAAATTCAGTCTCCATTGTGCTTCGAGAGGAGGGACAGGTTTACCTGACACTCCCACCAACTACCCAAGAGACATTTTAGTAATATGAAGTAATTGCAGCAAAGTCACAAAACAGAAGCAGTGCGAACCTCTCTGCTAATTAAACCAATGCAAGGTGAATTTATCAATAGTACACCTATAGCTCAATTTGGCTAATTGTTCTTGCTCTAAAATGTTTCACTCAAATGATTTGCAGGCTATCATGTTACCTTGTTGTCTATACCGTCATTTCTTGCAGTGCTAAACCTTCTAAGTCAAAGCATGCTTTTTTTCTTCAGGTCATGTGAGCTCTTTCTTAGACAGCTCAGGTTGGGCATGGTGCATCCAAGGTCGGAGGTTATTGGCATGGCGATATGCACCTGCTGCTAGCAACAAGGTAAACCGTCCACTGCCAGGCTTGCAAGATATCTGTCTCGGTACAGACCAGCATATATTATTGCACAGTAGAGAATTTACAATGTACAGTAGCCTAGAATCAAATGCGCTTAATAGGACCACTGTTTAATGGGACCAACCATTTTTAGGACGAGGGAGAAATTCAGTTTCCGCAACTCAGTAGGTTATCTGTAAAAGCCACAAAATACATTAATGACATCACAAGTGCAATATATAAAGCAAGGAAATAACAAATCTACTAATCGTACGTCACGATATTAGTCTTACAATACCCCATTGGCTTATATACAAGTGCTCTTTTAATGTATTAAGTGTTTTATAACTGCAGATTTATGGGGAGAACTGAGGGTCGGCTTGTGCATGTTAGCATTGGTCGTGGTTTTTATGTCGGTAATGCACGAAGAAGGAGCACACTGTTGGACTAAGACAGCTTCATGTGCAATAATAACAATAGTCTTTCGCTTGTTTATATATGTAGGTCATCACTTGTACTGATCTTCCACTGTGTCAAACCGAGCTGTATCACAAGTCAGCTCTGACGTGCATTGTCACTACAGAAACGACATCCTCTGGTGCTGGAAATCAAGCCACGTCCGTTATGAATGTTTCACCTGAAGGGAGTATTCGCTTCTGGCCCAATCTATCTAATCCAGGGATATTTGTTGAAGCATCAGCTGGTCTTAACGGCAAGGAGTACCACTGCATTGTGCCAGTCGTGGTAAGTCTGTCTTATTGCCTGCGTTCGCTATGCTCCTATTGTCATGAATCACCATCACCATTAGGCTGTGAACACATTTTATACCTCAACTCAATGCCCCTTCAGATCAAATCAAAAGTTGAAGAAAGAGAATGGCTATGATACCTTAGTTTAAAACAAGCAAACAAGTAAACATCATCATCATCATTCAAAATCTTACTTAGAAGTTGTAATTCTTTCTTACAGCGTTATCACACAATTTTTCATCATCATCATCAATTCAACAAAACATGCTACTTGAAATATTTCTTAAATTTCCGAACGAATGTTGTTGCCTTGTGCCACAAGAACACTTAGAGCAGTAATTTGTAGTAATTATTACCATCTCTTGCCACTCTCATACACGTTTCGGTCTATTTGAAAAATCAACCTCTTTATAAAACAAATTTGCTGTGTTCCCTAAGTTAACCTGCCTGCTTTCTCTTAGCTATTAACACTTCAAATTAATAGAACCAGCCGCAAAACCAAAACAGAGTGACCCCAAGGTGGTTTTATTAAGCGGAGTGGACTGTAGTTCACTTTACATTAATTAAATTATTTGTTTATTTTGATTTCTTTGACTATTTTTGTTGATATTTCAGCCTTTCGGTTCAGTTGCAGTCACTACAACAAATGAACTCGTTTTGATCATTCCGTCAAAGGTATAATGTTATAATCAATAATCATTTGCAGTAAAACCTGTCTATGATGGTCACCTTTGGGACCCGAGGAAAATGACCTTTATAGACAGGTGGCCTTTCTGTCCAGGTTGATTTCCATAGAAAGTGTCATTTTGGGGTTTTGAAGAGTGGCCTTTATATACAGGTGGCTGCTCTATAGAGGTTTGACTGTAGTATAATCTCATGCCATTGAACATGCGCAGTCTTGAATTGGGCAACCTTATATTTCAAATTGTAGGCCTACTAGACCACTAGAAGTAACTTTGTCTCTTAACACTGATTCGACTTAATACATGTGATCGTTACCGCAATTGTGCATGCATAGCAGTTTCTACTCCCACTCAGACATGCCCTCAGATGACAGTGCATAACAGTAGCCCTTCTCCTCGACTCCAACAACCAGTCATCAGAGCAGAGGCACATAAGGGGACCACACATTGCCTTGAGGGAGACAAGCTGTTGGCCTGACTTATCTGCCCTCTCTTAAATATATTGATTGATTGATTGATTGATTGATTGATTGATTGATTGATTGATTGATTGATTGATTGATTGATTGATCAATAATGATGTTGATTCTCCGTTACTATTTCATTTGTTTGGGCTTTGTAATTGCATTCACGTCAAATTTTATTTTTGGCATGAAGTGATATTGCTAGAAAGATAATTTAATGTTTCCATACTCAAAATTGAACATAGGCTTGTCTTCAAAATTTAGACCCAAGCTACACTTGTGCGACCGTCGCATGAAAACTCTCTACGCTACATTATGGCACACTGCACCCAATTCTGTTGTATGATTTGATAAAGTATTTGTCTCAATTGACATGCATGCCTTCGTTATATATTTCATTGATTGCATTTCAACAGACACATGTTGCATCAAGAGTGTTATACAATGGAGGAGGCGGAATGTTCTCTGGGTTTGGACGCCGTGTGTCATCCTTTTGGTCAGGAGGGATTTGTATTGCTGATGCCAAGGTATTCATTAATTGGCCTACAACAAAATTACGCATCATAAGCAGGTTCATTTTGAATTGTCAAATACCACGATGCATGTTACGATTCTCTTATAGATCTCGCCCCTTGACAAATTTTAATACAATTTTCATCTTAAATGGGAGAAATAATTGATCCATTGGACTCTAGAGGCAATTACACGTGGCATAATTTACAAGCTGTACGTTTAAATATTCATAGCTACTATTGTGCCATTTAAATACAGCAGCATGTGCCTAACTGGCTACTGGATAGAACGACACTGCCAATGAAGTACTTCAGTTATTTGTTTTTGTCTTGTCAAAGTTGCAACCCCATCTAATTGTGTAATAATGTTGATGAGCCAGATATATTATTGCTGAAACTGTCAAGTTATAAACTGCTGAAGTTTATAACCTTCGCCGTGGCACTTGGCATGTGTCATTTCTTAAGTCTCACCCCTAAAGTATTGCTTCTCTTGCATTCCTTGCAGCATTCCCCGTGTCTTGCCGTGAGCAGCTCAGTCCCGCATAGCAGTGAAAGGTATGTTAAAGTGCTACTGCCGCCAAAATCGATATTCCACATGTGGATAGAGCTCGATGAGAAAATACGATTGGCAAAAATAATTTTTCCACTGAGACATCGAGAACTAGAGATATCAAGCTCTGAACATCGACTTTTGATGACTTTTGAGGATATTTACTGCCAGCGAAAAGGGGGCGGAGATCGGAACCCAGATCGGAATCGCTAACAAGGTAAATACGGGCAATTTCCCTTCTTTCAACTGCAAAAATTCGCGGTGCCATTCTTGCGCGTTTGGCAGAACCCATTTTGACACACAGTAATCTCACATCTATAGAATTGCTGCTTGCCAAAAATTGTTCGTTTTGAAGCAGGTTTAGCATGGTAAACTTCGTATTTTCTTCATCTCGATCGCATTTTCCAATGACTTCATAAGTGGCTGTGGTGAAATTTCCTAATCACGCATCCTGTGATCTTTGCAGCAAGTTCGGCCTTGTCGAAAATAACCCTGCAACACCATTGGTAACACCTTTTCGCAATTACCCGAGAACATGCAATGGTATTTCGATCAGGCACTTCACTGTACAGTGTTCTGCCGTAAGACGATTTGTTTAAAGAGCGATTGCCTAGCAACACGTCTTTGGGTCGGAGTGAGCTTGAGCGACGGAGTGATGCGAGCAGGGAAGCAGTGTGATTTCTGTACACAAATTTTTCAGCTAACTTGGCAACTGACAATAATTCATTTTCCTTCAACATTTCGAGGTTATGGAAACCTCAATACGCTGCAAAGTACTGCGTAAAGCCGTAAATTTATCGAAGGAAAAGCGAATAATTGACAGCTACCAATGAAGATTCAAGTTACCTGAACATAATTTTGTCCATCGAAAAGCTATCACACTGCTTCCCTGATTGCATCACTCCGTCGCTCCAGCTTTGATATTTGTATATTTTCAATTGTTGTTTCATAGGAAATGTTTTCTGCAAGCACATAATTATGACATATGGCTGAGAACACCGCTGTTGCCCATTAAATGGATTCCACTGTAGTATATTCAGGATATTCTGATGTTTAATAAGAAGTCCACTGCTTTAAGCGTCTCATACTGTTGTTTAGTAAAATTTTCATAAAGGGTTAACACTCGTCTAGCCGTGTGGTAACCTTTTTATGAAATTATACATCGACTATTCCATCGATTAAACTTACACTTACTTATTGATGTTTCTGGCCGATGAGCCATTCTCTCAAAAATCTTCAATTTTCACATCTAAGGTGTCGGTCGAATGAATGCCTATCAGAGAAAATTGAGCCTTTCATTTCAAGAAATTCATTTTGTACAATGTCTGATTCTAACCCAAGGGACTAGAGATGGAACGAAGTCCAGCATAAGAAGTTTTCGATTTCGAATTTCAAATTTTAAAATTCAGGAAAACATATTCGAATTCGAATAATTTTTGGTTTACTTCAAGAGAATAATTCTCCCAGGGACAACAAGTCTATGGGCAACTAAAGCCACCTTTATGAGGCATATGCTCATTTCCTTTGGAATTTCCCAATAGCCTAGGCCTACACGGCAGCAGAAATTTATCGGAACTTTGTTTTGGCATTAATTTGGCAAAGAAAGCTCAAGTTCTGCGTTAGAGAACTGTGTTTGTTTTTCGCAGAAGATTGTTTTTTTTGCATTTGAATTCGATTTCGAATTTTGGCATCGAAGTTCGGGAAAACCGAATTTAAATTTGAAGTTCGTCCCATCTCTACAAGGGACATTCTAAACTTTGTCAGTGGTGAACTGACGACAAATAATGAATTAATGATGCTTATCTGGATTTCCAATTATGCCAATCAGATTGCAAGAAACTAAACTGACGTTTGACAATTGTTGTTGTCGGATACTCTCTTGTGCTGATAAGATTACAAATATCTTCGTCTGTTTCATCAATTGATGATTTTTTTTTCTGATGCAATTGATTTTGCTGAATTCAATCAAATCATTGTGATCAAAGCACCATTACTTCAAATTAGAAAAACTCAGACTCACACATCATTGTAAAATAAGCAGTATGGTAAGTCTTATTGCTTTTTGTTGCTGTCTCAAGAAATTTGAGTCAAAAGACTGGTTTGCTGCATTGCCAATGCAATGAGAATTAATTTTCTTGTCTGAAGTATTTGTCATAACTATTTTCATTTAAACTCACTTTTTGTCGCGTTTTCTTTGATTTCTTGTCTTGCTTGAATTTACCAGCACCACAATTACGGACAGTTTGCCAGATTTCACACAATTTCAGAAAATATTAGAGAAACTGATTCTGATTAAAATGTGTATGGAGAAATGTATTCTCTTCTTGACAATTAACTTTACTTTTATTTTCGTTACTTATTAGGCATGTGTATGCGTTACTTGGTGGTAACCTCATGAAGTGGAAATTTCAAAATGAAAACCATGGAACAGAGAAGGTACCTTTCCTTCTATTGCATCTCAATGCACCTTAAAATACTGTTGACAATTACAGCTGCAATGGCGAAATGTCTTTTGAATTTTATGGTTTGTTAATGTTGGTATGATTCTCTTGCAGCTGGTGTATCAGTGCGAAGTAGCAAATCTCTTCAGGAAGGAATTGCCGGACATTTCCAATGTGAGTCATTTCTACATCATCATCATTTGCCGTCCGTCGGTGGGTGGATGATGACTGTCCTACGGTTTAGATCTTATCAGGATATTTGTCCTTAATGAAGGCCAGTCCTGTGATAGAGCTTCCCATCTATCCATATTTCTATTTTGACGTTTTATGTTTCTTTTCATTGTGCCTTGTCGACGTGATTTTTGTGAGTTGTAGTTTTAGCCGTGTGCCTGTCTGTCTCCCTTGGCATACAAGCAGGGCCAGATTAGAGGATAGTGGACCATAGGCCAAATAGCCCAAAGGGCCTATTGCCACCTAAGGCGCCCCAAGAGGGGCTCCAGGGTGCCTCCCCCTGCAAATTTTAGGATTTATGCTTGCCATATACAACTTTTCCTAGCTCCTGAGTCATGTATATACTATTTCAATCACGGTAAGCCAAATTCCCTTTCCCATAAATTTAGGAAAGTAAAGGAAATTATAGGCACCATATTTTAAAACACATCACTGCAAGTTATATTAATATTTACATTCGCTTTACAAGAAACGTGGTTAGCTCTTAGAGTTTCTAATCCGATGAGGGTAATAATATAATAGTACGCATGCTGCAACTATGTATGGGCCTATTGCGATGGATTGATGCAGTGCTATTCTTCTGATCAGATGACTAACTAGAAACACTTGCTGCAAAACCTCTGGAAACTATAATTTCAATTCAATAAAACAATAGCCAAAAATTTGGAGGGCCTATCACTCTGGAAGGGCTGTAGGCATTGGCCTATTGTGCCTAATGGCTAATCCGGCCCTGCATACAAGACATTTGGATATCGAAGGACCTTTTCTTTATTTTCAGATTGCCAGTGGTGATATCCGTCAAGTTCTGCTCTTAGATATCAAAGCCACAGGGTAAGCAAGGCATAAACATGGACGGACCTATCTACTTTTGTCTCGTTTTCTTCAGCGTTGTAAAATATGTGTCAAGTGAGTAGTGACAGATAATTGCAACATAGAAGAACCGTGGTTCAAAGTTCAAGACAATCAGTTCCTAATTACAGTGAAACTTGTCTATAATGGTCACCTTTGGGACCGGAAGAAAATGATCTTTATGGACAGGTGGCCTTTCTGTCCAGGTTGATTTCTAATGAAAGTGTCAGTTTAGGATTATGAAGAGTGACCTTTATACACAGGTGGCTGCTCTATAGAAATGGTCGCTAATACAGGTCTGACTATATGAGGCTTTTAACTGGCATTTGCATTCTTTAGTACTGTTATCACTTGCAGTGAAATAGACATCAAATTTAATGTAGTAGTACATAAACTAAGAATATGCTTTAAGTAGGCTTTCTATTTTTACTGCAAACGTAAATTTTGTAGACAACAGGACTAGACAAGTAGACAACTACTATCTAAGAGCTCCAGTCATTTGTTTGCTTCAAATTGTCTGTTACCAGGTCACCTATGATTGTGAGTTTTGTAGATGTAAACGCTAAATTATATTTTATCTATGGAGTGGAACATCAACCTGCATCTCCAGAATCTGTAGCCTGCCTTTCTGTTTCCCAAATACTCAGCTGCCAACATTTCCCTTTGTGAATCCTATTTGTCCATTTGTAGCTACTGCCTTGCAATTTTGGCTGCAATTGTTGTTGGAAATGGCTCCGCATCCAATGTATATTTTGCTTTGGGTAAGTGAGGAATGAACAAACATTTTTTATCTATATTTATTTGTACATTTGCTGTTTCATGCTTTCAAGCCATCATCCTTGTATGAACGCATTGTCGTTTAAAGTTATTTGAAATACTGGTTCTTCTTTCTAATCATATATACCCATAGAATATGTTGTAATTTCAAACTATTTTGTCATCGTCAAATAAGATTAAGCTACAGAACTACATTAAGTTCAATTCCATTGATATGCCCTTTGGCCTGGATGCTTTGTTTGTGTACGAGCTATTTTGCTACGACTTGCAACACAAATATGAAATGAAGATATAACCATCAGTCTTATAAGCAACCAACACATAGGCAAAGAAATAATGGTACAATACTTAATACAGGTGGTCCCTTCACATTGGTAGTCATTTTATGTATATATGTGTGTATGTGTCTTTATTCAACAAAGTCAAACAAAGAATTCACATGTAGTAGGATATATACATATCTCTCTCACGCTGCACGGACATTCAATGTAAGCTATAATTTTGTCTAGCTTTAGGTCTTGCATATCACATATCAATGGTTCTTTAATCATATTATTTTCGTAGCCTCAGTCAACAGTTCAAGAAGTGACAGTCCATCGTCATTGGACAGCTTGGTGTTTTTAAGACGTACTCTACCATACGAGGTAATGTTGGTACTCTACTATACAAGGTTTCTTGCTAACTCCGTGTCGCAGAGTGTCGTTGGCATAAACATTCTTTTCTGATGCCTTGGTTTCGTATCTGTTAGAAACAGCAAAGCCAGGTGCAAAGAAACGTCTCTATGCTTCCCCTATTTTTGAAGCATATTTAAGTACAACTAAGTAAACCCATTAATATCAAAGCGGGTAATATCAATTCACTTTGAGAACCAAGCTTTGTCAAAATCAACCATTTTAACCCACTTAATTTTACAACTCGCTTATTATCACAAATTTTGACTGGAAAATCATAGTGATATTAATATTTCACTGTATTGGTGAATTGGGTTATTGGTGTATTCCTTAACGTGCTATAATGTTATCTCGACATGTTAGTTATACTCTTTGAAAACAAATTACATTGAAAGTTATGTATGATCACACCACTTAATTAGATGAAAAGAGTTTATGCAAGCATGCTTTATTTACGTAACAAGTGGATTTTGCACATTTACTGTATTTTTGACTTGTGACGTCTATTCATGATTGATACCAACATTATCTTTGTATCATTATTGCTGGTTGCTAGTAACAGCAGACAACTGCGCATTGTTCAGCAGCTATTTCAACACAATGCGGTCCGCCAACAAATGTGATAGCTAGCCTTCTTTGCTTAACTATGTTCAAACTGAATGAAAGCGGTCGCTTATCAGGAATTTTCAAATGCATTTGACAATGATCAGGGGGTTAAGGGTGGTTGCGTTACAGGAGTGGTCGCTAAAGATGACACTATGCCTTTGTTATTTTCAACGGGGGCCCAAAAAGTGGTCACTTAAAGCGAATGGTCACTGAAGATGACTGGTCGCTTGGAGTTATATTATAATTTAGTTGGAGTTGTATGATAATTTGTTATGGTATGTGTCTATTCAACGGATGCATTTTTATGTAGGATGAACGCAGCATTCCAGACCGTGTACAGCTAATCATTCCTGCAGGAAGCTACCAGGCTTACATCATTTTAGATGATCGCATTGTAGCTAACCCAGGTGAGTGCTACTAAACTTGATCATTATCAGCTTATAACATTCATTCATTGTACAGTCAAACCTGTATTAGTGGCCACCTCTATAGAGCAGCCACCTGTGTATAAAAGCCACTCTTCATAACCCCAAAAGGACACTTTCTATAGAAATCAACCTGGACAGAGAGGCCACCTGTCTGTAAAGGTCATTTTTCTCAGGTCCCAAAGGTGACTGTTGTAGACAGGTTTCACTGTACTTTGTTGTAGAAATAGTTACAATCAATCTCCTGTTTTCTTTCCCAGTGACTGAAGAAGCTCAAGATCTGGTGAATATTGAATTTGCCAAAGACCATAATGAATTGATTGGAGGAGGTGTGGCTCCTATGTAATTATATTTCTACATTCTCACCCGTTTAATTGCGTGCCGAATTTGCCGACTACCTTTGTTGCACTTTAAGTATGCAAATTTCTTGTAATAATGAAGACAATGTTGCAGTTGTTTAGTTGTTTTTAACTACAATACTTTAATATGCTTGCTTCATACACCATTTTATTCCTACTTCATTTACCACCTTACACTTTTGATGCAGTAGCAATGGAGGAATCAAATTGTGTCGTCTTTTAGGGTGATCTAAACTCTAAAGCCACGACTGTTAGGGTCGTCCAAAACTTTCGAAATTTTTAGGTGCTGAGGCGAAATCTGTTGCCAAATCGTACCAATATAACCCATATAATATTTGGGCAGGCTCGGCAAAATCTTAGTAATGTTGCAACGACACTATTTTCTGGGATTTGACTTTTTTTAATTTTTTGTCATACGTTACTGAGCGCTGTTAAGCAACAGCACTTTGGAGCCTCAAACAGGCTATTTTTCTATTTCTGCCGCGAAAGCTGTGTGACTCATTTGTGTGTATTTTCTGTAGGCTCTCTTGGTCCAGATCCAGTTTTTCTTTCCAAGCGACATGGTCTACTCACTGTTGCTGTTCATCACAAGCATAGGCTTGACAGGTAAGTGCAGCCGCTCCCTGAGGTGAAGGACAAGTTTGTTAAGTACCAATGTGTTTGATTGAGCAACTGCTGCAAGGCATCTCTGGCAAGGATTCGTTTTGTGGTTATGTGAAAAGCTGATACTGTTATGTGCTTGGTCCATTTGACACTACGAATCCAAAAACTTGTGAAAATCATGTGAGATAGGAAGCACTTCCTGAAAACCATGTAAAATAGGAAGCACCAATAAAAAACCCATAGGAAATAGGAAGTATCTACCATTCTACCAAAAACCATATGAAATTACAAGCCCCATGTGAAACCCGACTATTGTAGCCACCTGTGAGCTGTATGCCAGTACCAAGGTCACCCAAGCGTCGACTGCCTTGCGAAGAAGCCGCCTTGCTCTGCTTGGTCATTCCCTACGTCGGCCTAACACTCCTCTTGCGTTGTTGTTACGTCATCAGCCTACTGACTGCCGACGTAGGGGGCGTCCACAAAAATCCTACTACAATCAGATGCAAGAGGACATCATCGCTATGGGTCTACACAGCATGGATGCAGCCATCGAGCTAGCGAGCAGCAGACGTGATTGGGCGTCCCGCATTCGCCAATGTCACTAACCGTAGATGTAGATAAAGTACGTGTTTTCAAGTTGCAATGGTTATACGCGCCACCACCCTCACGTCACGGTGACGGCAAAGCGTTTAAGAGAGATGTGAAACCCATAGTGGATTTGAACAAAATGTGAAAAAGTGCCCTTTTCATACGATTTTTCACTTGATTTCACGGAAATTTCTCTTTGTTCCAGCTCATGTTTCGACATTCATGTACCTTTAGTATCTCAATTGTTTTACATTACGTAAGCATTTTAGTGTTTCACTTATCTTGACTTCTGTACGGTTGTTTTCTCTTTTAGTGTTCTATCTAGTAGCCAGAATGCTGAATCACCTGAAATCCCTGTAAGTAGTTACGATTTGATGTGTTATTTGTTTGTTTGTTTGTTTGTTTGTTTGTTTTTTTGTTTGTTTGTTAATTTCATCATATCAGTCATAAGTACTATTACACATCAGGAATACATAGATAATTAAATTGGCAGATACGATAGGGTCATTCCGTAAGCAAAATTGCTTGTTTGTTTAGAAAACCCGTGTTTTCTGTAATGTATGCCAGGTAATCCTGTTGCACAAGCCTCACAAAAGTACATTACCTCGTGATGATGTTCAATTATAATTCTGTTGCTCTGTGCTCATAAAGTCAACAAAGTGATGCAAGGGTTTACATTAATAAAAGTAATGTTTTTTCAAAAAATTAAAACTAATTGCTGTATATACCGTACATTGTACCTAAATAGCTTTTTAGGTAGGAATTCTAAATTAGCAGGCAATGGATTTGTTTTAAATTGAGGTTCCCAACCCAATTCGATGTAACCTGTTCCCAACATTATTTTCCTCAATTCAATCTGAAACAGTTTTATATATGGACCGATATTTATTTATATACTTTCTTCTGCTTATTTGACGAAAATCAATTGGTTTATCGTTACCATTAGAGCTGAACATATCAATATATTAGTTCCGATATCAGATCAGAAACGAGTACATGTGACACAGTCAAACCTGTATTAGCGCCTGTCTCTGTAGAGCAGCCACCTGTGTATAAAGGCCTCTCTTCATAACCCCCAAATGACACTTTCTATAGAGATCGACCTAGACAGAAAGGCCACCTGTCAATAATGGTCATTTTCCTTAGGTCTCAAAGGTGACCATTATAGACAGGTTTGACTGTATATCAAATGGTACTAAACTTTCCTAATTGTTGGTTTAATTATTAAGGACGACAAAATGGACGCTGGAGATGGTCAACAGCTTATTACAGATCCTACAGAAACGCTTGAGATGCTGCAAAGTGCTTTCAATTTATTTACTACTGGCAAATCAACGGATTGCACGTTCATCATGTCTCGCATTGCATCTGGAACCCACTTAGATAGCGCTGTGGTTGAATTGAGTAGAAAACTCATTGACGATATTCCAGTTTCTGATCCAAGATGGGCTATGGACAGCTCTTCTATTGCAGGTGAGGACTCTATTGAAGTTCAAATACATTGTTGTATGCTACAGTCAAACCTGTAGTAGTACATTGAAGTACTATGCTATCAGCGCTTAATTCTATCAGATGTACAGTGAAACCTAGTTGATATCACTATGGTTTCCAGCCAAAAATTGTGATAATAAGCGAAACGTGATATTAAGCGGGTACAAATAGTTGATTATGACAGAGGTTGGTTCTCAAAATGAAGTGATATTAAGCCGGTTGGATATTAACAGGGTTGCACAGTATATGGATTAAAAGTCCAAAACCTATTCCTATAATTTGGTGTTTAAGCGATATATTGATGATGCTTGATTGTACACAATTTAATTGTCTCGTTTTCTAAATAATCGGCTCGTAATATTATTTGTCTGCTCATAATAAGATTTAATTTTTTATGGAAATGAGCAATGCTTTGTGGTATACTACTGTTTGGTTATTAAGAGGCCACCATCTCCAAATAATCCTTAAAGGTCCAGACATTATTTTTTACCTGTATTAGGTGACCACCTGTGTTAAGAGACCACTGTTCATAGGTTCCTTTGGTGATGGCTTTAAGACAGGTCGCTTCTGCAAGTAAGAATATGATTGATGAGTGCCAGGACTCCACGTGTGGAGAGTGCAAAAGTTTGGCATCAGTTTCACTCTAGTACAAGTAACTTTACACCATTTTCCAAATCTTGTAACAAGTGCGCTTCAATTTCAGAACCGCATTCGGAATCAGTGCTAATAATCAGACAGCTTGAAGGAAAGCAATTACTTCATGATTCATTTGTCAAATTCCTGCAGCAACACGACAAATGGCAAACGGTAAGTCGGTGAATGGTAAATTCTTCTTTAATTTTTAACTCTGAGATTTGAGCCACAGAACTCAAAGGAATGCCAATACCAGAGGCATGCAAGCACATTGACCTAAATCTGAGCTCTGGTCCACATGTGTTGTTGTGCTATAATCATCTGATGCTACCGTGATTTTCCTGTCCTATCTCATGGTGACTTTGACTATCATCATCATCATCATCATCGTCATCATCATCATCATCATCGTCATCTTCATCATCATCACTCAATTCTTTTCGAGGGTAGTTCACTACGATAAATGGTTTTCTCCTCTGACGTTCTCCAACATTAAAAGAACAATTATAGTAGATGCAGTCAAACCTGTATTAGCGGTCACCTCTATAGAGCAGCCACCTGTGTATAGAAATCAACCTGGACAGAAAGGTCACCTGTCTATAAAGGTCATTTTCCCCAGTTCCAGAAGTTGACCATTATAGACAGGTTGCACTGTATATAGATTGTTTACATACCCATGCATCTCAGTTACCTCCCGTTATTAATTCGCTAAAACCAGCTAAATCGTTGTAGAGAATGGAGTAGTGTCTGGGAAGTATAACTCTTTCCAGACATCATAATTAAAGTAATTATTTTTATTTTGATAAATAGTATTTGAACAACAATTTATTTGCTAAAACATTTGCAGCTTTGGGGGTTGTAGCTACGCACTCTCAATGTAGATAGGTCCACACACCCACCAGAATGATAAGCATGAAAACTGAAGACTAGCAAAGGGGTGCAATTTTTAACATGAACCAATTAAACTCTATTGCCATACTTATCCCACCCAGTATAATAAGTAATTTGGCCTTGGTGCTTGGTTGGTGAGAAGACCATTGGCTGCTATGCACTGCTGCTGCTGCTGCTGCCGATTCTGCTGCTGCTTGTGAACCTGTGACACTCCCTCAACCAAGCACCAGTCACACTGATAAATGGTGGCAGGAATAACAAACCTCTTATTATATTTAGAACATGATATTGTCAAGAGATTACTAAGAGGAGGGCGGGTGGGGATTGATAAGCAAGACGAGTGGCTAGCGGCTAATGGTATCGCAAGCGATTAGCAATGACTAGCAGGAGTCAGGCCGAAGCTGGAATGGGAGTTCCGTGCGGAACTAGCTCTAGATATGCGCGCATCTCTTCTGACGTACAAACTCTAGTTACCAGTGATCTCTGAGACTGGTGCCTAGGCTCCCTGTCTCAGATGCTGCCGCACAAATGGTTTGAGTTTAACTTTGCTTGAATTTCATATAACCACATTTAAAATGTAGTTATTGTCATTTGTATCATGAGCCATTACAGTAACCTGTTTGATCCATTTTGAATTCTATTATTTCAATGCTGTTTGTTTTATTACTTTTCAGTCGCTCGGATTTCTTGAATTTCAAATGTTTTGTTTGATACTCATCAATTTATGATAATTGTATTGTTTTAATTCAGCTGCGCCATAGCTCGGTAGAAGGCACTCTGCAAGATACAAAGGTTCAATTGTGTGAACACATGGAAAAGCTTGAAGCTGCAATTGCCCTGAAGCAATGTCTGAAAAGGTAACGCTATGAACTTTAAACTCATCTCCATCAGGTGAATTGAATGGAACTACAAGTTAAACTCATCACTACAGATGAGCGTTGGCGTCGGTGCTTGGTAGGTGAGCAGGCGAATGCGAATGCAAGCAAGCAAGCGAATGCGATTGCGAATGCCAATGTGTGCGAGCCACAGCTGGCGTTGCGAACCTGTGTCTGTCTAAACAGGAAAGGGGCCCACCGTACACAAGCACCGGTCACACTGATAATGGCCTCAAGAATCAGTAGCCTTATTGTATGTAGAAGCGTATATTAACATGTAAATTTAATTCTAGTTTGAACATTGTACTGATTATGGGAATGAGAAATAAACTCTTATCATCATCATCATCAGAGGAAGAAGAAAGGCTTAATGAAGGGTGCCTTAATGGCGAGAGATGGTAGAGGATACTTACACCTTTATACTTACCTCATTTAATTGCAAACTTATTATTGAACTTTGTGGATGTTTTCAGTTCACAGAGTCTGTTGCACCATGCTATTGATGCCACAGTGAAGCAAAGGAGAGACATCGCTGTTAGCAATTCACTCTCGTCTGTTGATTTATTCTTCCAAAAGGTTGGTCAGCACTAGAATTGCACTTTATATTGTTAACACTCTGTCCAAGTATGCAACTTATATGTGACAACAACTATTGTCAAACCTGTATAAGTGCCCATCTCTATAGAGCAGCCACCTGTGTATAAAGTCCACTCTTCGTAACCTTAAAATGACACTTTCTATAGGAATCAACCTGGACAGAAAGGCCATCTGTCTATAAAGGTCATTTTCCTCAGGTCCCAAAGGTGACCATTGTAGACAGGTTTCACTGTAGCCTCATAATACTTACTAAACTCATCCACCGAGAAAGAGTGTGTTGTTGATGCTTGATCAGTGGAAAGTATGCGGAATGCATTTTGTGTTGCTATTATTGTACTGTAACCCTATCACTGCAGATAGGTGAACCAGGATCTCCCACTCAAATCAACATAACCAATAGTACAGAGGCACTCATTATTGCAGTAATTGTTTCAACATATTACAGTCAACTCCGCCAATAACGGTGCGCTGGGGACGGACCAAATTTAACCGTTATTGGCAAAATCCGGTATAGGCAAAACAATAAAAATGACGTAATCCTTTGTTTTATTATAACACATTGCAGCAGAAATCAGCTAACACATGACAGATAATTATTGCGCAATTGTTAGTTACGATCAAACTTCGATGCCAGAGTTGTCTGTCAGAGAGATGAGTGAGCCACAGGCTCAATTTCGCCCTGTAATGTCATCAGCTTCATTCTGCTGCTTTCTGCAACGGAAGCATGGCTGTCCAAGTATAAGGAGATGACAGAATACGCGTTCATGACCTCGAAGCTGAATCAATATCATGCAAACTGATTTGGAGGAACTCAAAAACCGATAATTACGAATTATTTGTCGTCTGGGGCCAGAATTAAAAACCGAAATAGACGAAAAACCATTATTCGCGGCACCGGTATTGGCAGATATATTTAGCAAAGGCAGACCGTAACAATCATTGGGACTTCAAAAATTCACCGCTATTGAAGAAATTCCGGTAATGGCGGAACCGTTATTGGCGGAGTTGACTGTATTTGATTATTATTTCCAAAATAGGCAATATTAGAAAGAGCCAGTCGTGTTTGATTGTTCATATGTTGCAAGGTATTATGATGATTGAGCAGACTGCAAGCTATTTCAGAAGACGACCGCAGTAGGAAATTCGTTATTAATAATTGTTTTGATAATAATGTTATCATCATTGTTTTTTTGTTTGTTGTGATGTCTTTGCGTTTCTTTTCAGGTGTCACTTGTGCAAGAACTCTTTCCCGTGATTGTGTCGTTAGAAACACAGCAGCTTTCACAACAGTCTTCTCCTGACGATGTGTCAAGTCTGGTTTTAGAAGTTGGTGCTGCCATGGTTGTGAGTTGTGCACAGGGCCGTTTTAACCAGTAGGCACTCAAAGCACGTGCTTTAGGCCCTCAGTCTGGATAGGCCCTTCTCAATGTTAATTCGAAAATTCAAATTTACAGTATAATTTGCTTTCAATAATCTGCTTTTATTGGCAAAAGCAACATCTTCAATATGCCAATGGGTGAACATTTTAACACTAGTAAGTTTCGGGCTATTTAATCGTCAAAAATTAGGCCCTCCTTGGGTAAAGTGCTTCAGGCCCTCTCAACATTCGAAACGGCACTGATTGTGCTAGGTTTCTTGTCCTTGGTGCTTTCGGAATTTTATTGTGATTCTTATTCAACTTGGAGAGCTTGGAGATTGGAAGATTTGATGTTGTAGTGATGCTGGTGTTTCATTTTTTTCAGAACTCTTTAAGCGGAGCCTGGAAATATCGTCAGTCCTGCGCAATGTTGCATTCCTCTCAATTGGTATTCAAATCAATGGCCCTACCTTGGACAGGTAAGCTGTTATTTAAGCCAAGGTCCTCTGTTTACAGAGTTGGGTTTTGGGACCTATGCAGCCATTTTAGTTGCCATAGAAAAGAAGTCGATGGAAAGATAATACGGTGGAAACTGTTTAATTATAACCGTGATTAATAGAACCAGCCACTTTAAACACCATCTTTGTAAACAGACAGACACTCGCGTATTATAATTTATATGGGTGTCGATATAACCATGTTGTGTGCGTTTTGAGACATGAACTTGCGTATTAAAGCAAGAGCCTCAGGCAATTGTGTTTAACATTTTGACTAAAGTACCATTTAATTGGATCAAAATTAAAAATTCCAATAATGTGTCCAAGTAAATAAAATCGCGCAAAACTAGTGCNGCCTTTGCTTTAAAAGCGTTCAAAGAAATGTATGAATTATCAGACAGTTATTTTGTTGCCATTTGACATTTCAGTGCTTTGTTTGTATGTTCAGTTCTCAGTTTAATGAATCTTAATTGAAACACTTCAAATAGCTGAAGTGCAACTGTAGCTTTTTCTCTTGTGTTTCACATGTGATCTATTTGTCTTGTTGGCGTTTTTTATCAGCGTCAACTGGTCCAAAAGGAATAAGAAATGCAATCGTTCAACAGGTATGTATTGCGATCATAACTTGAGTCCAGTCTTGCAATCTTTTCCTGTACGGTTGTGAAGCCTGGGTATTGTCTGTGTCGCTGTCCATTCCTCTTGATTAGGCGTATATGACACTCAGTGACAGTATGCTTCTTAGACATACTTCCATCTTTTATTATTACAGATCCAACTTATTTATGACAAAATATTCCCACATATCGACAGCACAAGGGTGAGTAAGATAACATCTATCGATGAGTGTCTTTTTATTTTTACGTTAGAGTTTTTGAAATTTGAAGGAGAAAGATGCCTGGTCGGGTTGTTTATATTGCTGCTAAAAGGCTAGCTTGTGACTTGTTTGTTAACTTGCCTTGTGAATTGAAAGTCACAAGGAGAGATGAGTCATAGATGTGTAGACAACTGTGAGATCATATGCCCGAAGCAGTTAAAGATGAATGGGCTACATAGTACTCTTACACAGATGTGGTCAAGCCGTGAAAATGACAGAAAAATATGAGTAAAGACAAACTGTTAGAAAAAATCAAAACTATTCTAGAATAAATCATAACCAAATTTAAATAATAATGTAAAAGAAGGCACCAAAACACCCTTTTAACGTGAAGACAAGAAAACACGTTTTCTGAACTTTTCTTAAGGTAGTGTAGTAAAATGTATGTGAGCACTTTAGGGTATGTACTAGAGTTATCGGTGATATTTGACCTACGAGACCAGCTCACTGCGTTTATAATATTTTAATACTCCATTCGAGTGCTGATCATAGCCTAGGTTTGTTACTTTTTCAAAAATCTACCATTTTGGTGCAATAGGTTAAAAATATGATGCTCTTGTTAGAGGACTGTTTTACTGATTGTCAAATATGTCTTGTAGATGGGTTCGTTGTTTGCACAACAAGTCATGGAATTGTCGGATTTACTTCTCGATGGATACATTGTGCAGCTTTCGAAACTGAGGTGAGTTATTGTCACGGCCTGATCATCATCATCATTCAATTTATTTAGCTCGTATTCAACTTGAATATGAAACACGCAACAAGTTGCTTATAGAAGGCACATTTTACAGAATGATGAGAAATAAACGTTAAACGTNTTCTTTCTGAAAAACATACTCACCTTCGTTTACTTGACGTAAAAACAGACCAATCAACAGGTATTATTCAAAGAAAAGTTTAAATTTTAAATTAACTATCATTACCAGTAGCTGCGATCCGTAACTTTTAATTGCTTAAAAGACAGTTGATCTCTTATGACAGTGCCAGGCTTACCTGTCTCTCCTCTCCAAGCACGTTGGAGTAAGGTTTGGGAGTGCGACTGGTTCGCAAGCAGCAGCAGAATCGGCAACAGCAGCAGAAGCATTAGCAGCAGTAATATCAGCAGCAGCAATACCCGCAGCAGCAGCAGCAGTGCATAGCAGCCAATGGTCCTCCCACCAACCAAGCACCAAGGCCAAATTACTTATAATACCGGGTGGGATAAGTATGGTGATAGAGTTTAATCGTTGCTAAAGCATACTGGACTGCATGTTACGGGAACTCTAGATTATAGAAAACACATTTTTCTTGCTTATAACATTTTCTCAATTTTAACGTTGCGGGATTTTTTCTCTAATTCTCTATCACTGAAGATTATTTTGTTTTCTAAAAGGTTGGTTTGAATTTTTATTATTTATTTGTTTTCAAGTGACCCTGATGACAAGATGAAGTTCGATCAACTCCAGGAGAAATACGAAAAGATCAGATCAGATGTCATTTTTCCGCTAAGTAAGTAACATGGCTGATTTTCTCATGAAATGTATTTTTCCTGAGTTTGATGTCAAGTCTCGTTTATTGTCTCAAATGTCTGCAAGTTTCATTTGTTTACGTTTATCGTATCTCAATTTTGGTAATATCCAATTTTTTAATGCTACACCAACAGTCCAACACTGGTATTAGGCAAATTGTCTATAGTCTGTATTGTTTTTTATTGTATGTCTGTTCTTTGCCTCTTTAGTTCACCGTGGCTATTATGAATATGCTGCCAGTTTAGCTGAGAAATATCTGGACTTTGCCTCGATGGTACGGTTGTGCGAGGCTCAGAATAACAACTCAAGACTGGAGGAATACAAGCAGCAGTACGCCAGCAAGGTGACAATGGCATGTTCTTTAACCTTACTGTTTACAGCTTAGAATGGCCGTACCGGGGCATTGTTGCGGTGAAACAATAGCTGATAAAATTAGCTATCAGATTTGGCATGATACAGTGAAGCCTGTCTATAATGGTCATCTTTGGGACGTGATGAATGACCTTTGTAAACCGTTGGCCTTTCTGTCCAGATTGATTTCTGTACAAAGTGTCAGTTTGGGATTATGAAGAGTGACCTTTATACACAGGTGGCTGCTCTATAGAGGTGGCTGCTAATACAGGTTTGACTGTAGCAACATCATAGTTTGCTGTGTCTAGTTGAAACTTGTAATAATTTTCCTGTTATAGAAGTAATTTGTTGTTCCATTATGCGTTTGCTTGTTTGTTTTTCTTGTTGTAGTTTATTAGTTTAAGAAAATAAATGTTCGTTCATTGACTCTTCTTATGTGTTTATCACGCTCTGTGGAAACGAGTGCGTGTTTCAATGACGAAGGAAAAGAGGAATGCGATGTTTGCTTAGCATCATCATTCCAACAACAATAACAACAGTAATACAGTGTAACTCGGTTAATATCACACCCTCGGGAAAATCGTAAAACGTGATATTATCCGAGTCGTGATAATAACCGAGTCTCATACTCAGACCTGTAATTTTTCCGGAACTGCTCAAACAATAGCAGAAGGCGGGCCATAGAACAGCAAACTCTGTATCAACATCAAACAGAGCTATTGTGTAGAGATTTTAGCAACACAAGACTCATTTCCTTTGATTTGTCACGCCCAAGGAGGCAAACACAATGAAGAACACTTCATCAACTTTTCCTTTCACGACAATTACAGCGTCTATAAATTCAAACAAGGCAACACATCACGGAAAGCGTGACAATAAGCGAGTGTAAACATAAAAATC
>OFHS01002087.1:0-23150 GCA_900245855.1 Calvadosia cruxmelitensis
GTGAAAACAACATGAAAACCATGTGAACCATGTGAAAACAACATGAAAACCATGTGAAAACCACTTGAAAACCATGTGAAAACAACATGAAAACCATGTGAAAACCACTTGAAAACCATGTGAAAACTACCTGAAAACCATGGGAAAATCATGTGAATAGCAAGAGTGTCCTTGCTTCTCATTTGTGTCTGGTCTGCATACATAATTCTTAACTAAACCATTTTAACGTTTGTTTAGGCTCTGGGAAAAGTCTGTGTTATCAGTATCCTTCTCTTTTCACTGATGGTTTGACGATCGTTGTGTCTCCTTTGATCTCGTTGATGGAAGATCAAGTCCAGGCACTAACGTGAGTTCAATTTGACTTGTTTTGTATTCTAAGAACTAGCTAACGATAGTGCTGGGTCAATCTTGGGTCAATTAATCAGTCCAAACAATCGATAAATAATCGATGCATCAGAAATAGTACCTTACAGAGGTCTTTGTTCCTAGATCTATTGTCGTAGTTTACCTTTTTAAAGTCATTATTATTTTATTTTGATTCGGTGACCTCTTTGTGTTATGCCTTTTTGTCTGCTTCTTAGTGAGGAAATAGGCAATTGTTAACTGAAAGATGTCTAGTCCTTTGAAAGACCTCAATAAGTCATAAGATGATGGCTCAACAGGACAATCCGTTGCCAAAAAATATTGATTTATTCGATTAATCGCTGCATCGAATGTCATCTGCTAGAGCTTCCATCTTTGTTTTATTTGTCTTTGCAAGTATCGATTGCTTTGTTATACAGTGTGGCTAAGATTCCAGCATGCTATTTGGGATCTGGGCAAAAGGATCCAACAGGAACAATGACGAAGATTCTGGCTGGTCATTATCGAATTGTATATGTGACGCCAGAATATGTCACAAGAAACACACGCTTCCTCAAATCTCTTGCCAGTGGTCCAGGTAATTGCCCCATGTAAGCTATGTCGAAAGGATTGCGCCAAATGTGTCCGGCTGTGTCAACTTTCATATGAAATTATGAAATGAAAGGCTTCAGCGCTCACATGTCTGGACACATAATCTTGTTTGGCGAAGTTACGAATATCTTAATGTCTATTATTCAGGAAATCAGGGGTCAATAACATATACATTCAAAGTTGCCACAAAAATTTCTTTCAGTTCGCTGGGGCACATCTGTGGAATGGACCTCCCTCTTCGATCAAGGAAGTGGCTGGCCCAGCCAGATTCAAGTATCTTTGTCGTGGGCACTTAGAAGCTTGAACTTGTTTCTTTTATATAATTATAATTATTCATATGTTCTATATATTATTTAAAGTTAACATCACTAATCTTAAACTTTGTTGTATCATGCATCTGCTCCGTGGAAAAAAGCTTTGTAAGCTTATCGGATATTTCAGAATAAATGATGATGATGATGATGATAATAGAAGGGGCACTGGGCACTGACTCTATTAGAGTAGAGTTCTTGCTATGTTTCAGCCCCTCAATCACATTGCTGTTTTGTTTACTGTTATATTAACTCTAGATTTTTGTTTACAAAGTCTGTTTGACAGAGCTGTATTCAGGTGTAATTTCAGTTTCCTGATGAACGCAATTAATGAAATATGACTGTCAAACTGTAAATGTACATGTCTCTTTATGCAATGAAGAGAATCAATAAGCCATTGGCTTGTCCCTCCAGTGG
Source organism: Calvadosia cruxmelitensis (assembly GCA_900245855.1). Taxonomy (NCBI): domain Eukaryota; kingdom Metazoa; phylum Cnidaria; class Staurozoa; order Stauromedusae; family Kishinouyeidae; genus Calvadosia; species Calvadosia cruxmelitensis. The sequence continues at coordinate 1,683 of OFHS01002087.1, forward strand.
ACCTCAAAGTAAAGAATCAAACGACTGTCACTGTGAATGTATTTGCGAATAATGCCGAAAATTTTACCCGCAATACGTGATTGGCAACAAAACGTCCTGGCCACTTGACTCCAGGACGTTCATTGTAGTGTATTTAAATTTGGCATAACATGAGACTACAGGCAAGGTATGACTGCATTGTGTTGTATGTCATAGGTTTGACACTGGTTGCCGTTGACGAAGCACATTGTATCTCACAATGGGGACATGACTTTCGTGACTCCTACCGACATATGGATTGCATCAGACAAGAACTACCAAATGTAAGCTGATCTGTTGTTTCTTGCCACGGCTTGACTTCATACATGGAACACGTGTTTGTAGCAAGTTATAAATGTGTGTTTGAGAAATTTCAAACAATACACGCATAGAAGTTACGGTTGTACGCTAATACTATATGGATAATACAAACTAACATCAGTCAAAAGTTGAAAAACATGGTGACCCCTTCAAGCCGCAAGACGAAGAGGAAGTGGGAGGGTGCACATGTCCAGAAATTATATTTGCAAAGTGATTCCTAGGCCGCGAGCGCTCGATTACAATCTTAAAAGTAAGGGTTGACTTTAAGGTGAAGTCAATTTTTTCATGTCTCAATTGATGTAACAATGCCTTAGTCATTTTCGAGCTCATTGACTGCCATCCTTGCTTTCGTCTCAGTTTCAAATTGTCAACTGTCTGTCCTTACGATGACTTTTATTGCAGATACCTATCATGGCCCTCACTGCCACAGCAACACCGATGGTCCGGCAGGATATCTGCAAATTGATGAAGATGAATTTTCCGTTGGTTACTTGTACAGGATTTGATAGACCAAATCTGTTCTTTCAAGTCCAAACTAAGACTTCTATTACTAACGATCTGCTTCCTTTGCTCTCGGAATCCTTTAACAATGGAAGGTAAATGTTAACTTCAAAAGTTAGCTAACGTTTAGCTACCATACAAAAGCCACGTTGTATAGCTTCATTTTGTGGTATACATTTAGCATACGAGTAGTTTGGAATATATTGATATTTGATGCTACGCAAACAAATGTTCCTGCAAAGAGAAAAACGAATCGTAGCTATAATAAATTATCATAAGTTGGGTAAAGCCCCGTCCACACCATCGCTAAAACGTAGGCGAGTTGCGAGCTGCGATGGACAGAACAAAGACCCGAGCTACTCGCGGCGAGCCCAAATTTTGAAGCTCACTCGCTCTGCATGCACAGCTCGCACAGCTCAACACCGCGAGTTGAACGTGAGTAGAGTCATAGCTATTGGTGATTGGTCAAAAGTAGACAATCAAGTGCCCAGAACAAATGTGCGGTAGAATTGGCGCGAACAACCAAGCGGGGATTGTGATATTTTTGCCATTCTCAGCTTCATCTTGCCATTTGTTGGATCGCTGTTGGTCGTGCTTGTTGCTTCAATCAGAACTTTCTCCACAATATGTGGGAGAGGGAAGGAAAACGCGATTCTGACTGATCATTTTCATGAACAACGTCACGGATGAAAATACAAGTGCGATCGCTCGCCAACGAAGCTAGCGAGTGTGTGGCAGGCCAAGCGAGTACTCGCGCCCATCGTAGCTCGCAACTCGCTCCTATTTTAACGATGATGTGGCTAGGGCTTAACACCCGCACGTGAATGATTACGTGTGCGCCTTTATCAGAAATTGTTGATTTGTTTTCAGAAGTGTCTATTCCTTTGATGGCCCAACTATTGTTTACTGTCCAACAAAGAAAATGACTGAATCAGTGGCTCAATGTCTTTCTGGTATGTGGTGGGTATGAATATGATTCAAGAACAATATTCAACTCTGCTATTTTGCATACGCTGAAATTTGAAAACTGTAGAAATCATCTGTAAATTGTACAATGAAGCCTGTCTATAGTGGTCACCTTTGGGACATAAGGAAAGTGACCTTTGTAGCCAGTTAGCCTTTCTGTCCAGGTTGATTTCTATAGAAAGTGTCATTTTGGGATTATGAAGAATAGTTTTTATACACAGGTGGCTGCTCTATAGATCGAGGTGACCACTAATACAGGTTTGACTGTAGTTAGATTTCTGAAGCCATTGAAACATTGCAAATGCGTATGTACCTTTCACGGTTTTGTTAAAAATGTAAGCTGTATATTGTATCCAGTGTTTTCTCCTGCATGTATGCGAAAATTAATTAAATTGCTTGAAGGAACTGTTGGCTTAAATGATGACTTTCATATTTCATGGCCTTGATGACACTATGAATCCAAGAACGTGTGAAATCCAGGTTGAAGGGAAAGCACCTTCAATTAAACCATATAAAATAACAAGCACCATGTGAAAAACCATGTGAAATTGGGAAAGAACAAAAAGATTGTGTAAAAGTGCCCTTTCAGACACGTTTTATACACGTGGTTTTTCCTATTATTTTCACATGGATTTCGCGTGGTTCCATTTCATGGTATGATAGTTAGCTAGCTAGTTAGTTAGTTAGTTATATAGTTAGTTAGTTAGTTAGTTAGTTAGTTAGTTAGTTAGTTAGTTCGTTAGTTAGTTAGTTAGTTAGTTAGTTAGTTAGTTAGTTAGTTAGTTAGTTAGTTAGTTAGTTAGTTAGTTAGTTAGTTAGTTATGATGTATTGACAGTGTTTAATTTTCATTTCATGCTAGGACTTGGAGTGAGCTGTGCTGCATACCACGCGGGACTGAGTGTGGAGAAAAGAAGTGATGCTCATTACAAATTCATCCGAGATGAGCTGCAAGTAATTTCTAAGTTTTGGTTTAACCCAATGCTGTCGTGCGCAACCTAGATGCAGCGTAGTAAGAGGCTGCTGACATGTTCCTGCATCATCTGTTGCTACAGAAAACAAAGTGTTGTCATTTGACTGCGTATTTATTACTGATGATAGAATATTTCAGGACTTCAAGCGTGATGCTTACAGGCTTGCACATCAGAAATCGATCGCTCTCCGCAGTCTCTACATGACATCATTGAACTACACCACCAGGGCTTTGCCAATCTCTGTAGTTTTCGTGACGTACTAATGTCTGACTGTTTGTTTACTGGTGTATCATTGTCGTCAGAGGTATCAAGTCAGCTTGGTTTTGAGAGATTGCTTGTGAAAATTAAATTCTTAGCATGCAGAAAGTAAACCGTGCATCCTTATCTAACTGACACAATATTACACATTTATTAGCATTTTCAGTTGTGCAACAAATTCTAATGTCGTTGTCTTATTCTAGTGCATTGTTGCAACGGTGGCATTTGGTATGGGCATTGATAAGCCGGATGTCCATTTAATCGTTCATTACGGAGCACCAAAAGACATCGAATCGTACTATCAAGAAGTTGGACGTGCTGGCAGGGACGGGTATGAATATATTTGATCAGTAGACCTGATGTTACGTGGTCATCATGCGACTTAGTCGTGAGACAAGGTGAATTGTAGTCCTGGACTCAGAGCCAGATTACAGAAAATGGGGCTGTAGGCTCAGGTGCCCCAGAGCCCGATTACAGAAAATGGGGCTGTAGGCTCAGGTGCCCCAAGGGCTGTTAGCACTTGTGACAGAAAGAATCCTCCTTAGGAAATCTGAAAGCATATCTCTCCTGGAAAATTTACATTTATAACATGCTGTGCTGCATTTCTTGATATTTGAGAGAGAATTGACTACTTGATGGCTGCAATTGCAATTCATACAACTAAAATACGATCTTACTTTAAATAGACTGACTTTGCAAAAATGTTTACAACTTTGCTCTAGGCTATTCTTCTAGCCAGAGTCATCAATAAGACCACCCAAGATGTAATGGACTAATTGACATTGCAGTATTGACAATTGCATTGTATTATGTGTTCCTTCATCACAGAGATAACAAGTATCTACATGGACATTGGTATCTCAATGAGTTTATTGTGCTGTCTTTTTACTGTGCGATTCTGTTTTCATATTTTTCTTGCATTTACGAGGTTCCTTTCTTCTTTCAGCATGCCAAGCATTTGTGTGGCTTTTTACGTGACATCTGATTTTGCCATCGCAAGGTAGAAGAAAGTAGTTTTGATATTGATAAGTAGCTGTTGGTTATGCAATAATTGATTACCAGATAAGGAATGCACCTCCAGAGCAATATCAGGAACTTATTTAATTACTGCATTCTGTTTGGATGGTCAAAGCTGGGTAAGCAACGACAAAATAGCCCACTTGCCAGTGGAGTGTAGAAACGTGTAAGGATTTTGTTTTCCACATTGACTGATCCCCACTGATGGTTTTAGCTTAACTAATCAACCTTGCTTTGAATATTTCAAATTTCATATTGCATATCTCATTTGTAATTGGACACGTCGGTGTAGTCTAGCGGATAATATTAATATGTGTGACTGCGAGTTAGGCATCCTGGGTTTGACTCCAGGTAAGGCAGACACATAGATGTGTTGTGCGTTACGTGGTTGTAATTGTCAAAGGCCACAAGGGAATGTCGTCATTATGTAGTCACTTGATTGTAGGAATATGTAGTCATGTCAGCTTGTAATCACTCTCTTTCCCGTCTGTAATTCGTCGTGTCAAGAACTCCGTGTGTCCTGTTATCTACGCTGTGCCTCACGATATAGAGCTCTGGCACCAACAACCATATGTACTCCTTGGAATTCTGCCATCTCTCCCTGTCGTGGGGCCAGCAACTTCTTTATCGAATATATTATGTGGAATGTGAAAGCATCAATCTTCGTCTTTTGTCTTCTACAGTTGAACAAATAACACGTAACACGTAACAATCTACATTTACAAATTATGTTGTAAGTCAGATATATTTAATGGTTTGATTTTACAGACAAACTAAATCGTATCACCTTCCAAGGAACCCTTTGGAGGCGGTCTTAAAACGCAGGTGGTCAGCTAAGACAGGTTGTACTATTAAACAGTATGCTTTTATTTCCATTTCTTTATTTATTTTCAGGCATTTTATTCATGATATTCAAGATCAGAAATTCAAGAATCACAAATTATCAATGATCACAAAAATGGAAAAATATCTCATCACATCAGGCTGTCGCAGAAGGTTTGATCGGTCGATATTGATAATGACCCTTTCATTTGTACTCACCTTTGTCATTCTGTGAGATTTGTCTATGCTTGAAACTGTAAATACTTGTACTCAATGGTATGCAAGATAAAATGGATGTACTGGTATTTGCAATGATGACTGAAGGTCTAAGTACTTGTTGCAAGAACGATACATCTTTAAGCATTGTGGCAGATTGCTCTTTTAATTTCGAACAAGTTGCTTTATTGTTTAAACGATTGTTTGTTTTGTTTCCAGGGCTATCCTGTCTCATTTTGAAGAGAATCTGGAAGACTCGATTGGATACCACAGAGATTGCTGCGACAATTGCCGATACAAGTAGGTGTCGGAAGGATGCAGATTTGAGTGTCTTTATACGCAGTCACAGCACTCTGTGAAGCTACGTATATGGTTGCATGACCAACATACGACGTCAACACTGCAACAACGCTTGTCAGCTATTTCATAACCATCACTCTTGTTTCATGTAGTGTGGATAACCCAACCAGTGATGTGTTGAAGCAAAGCATTGATGGAGAGTACGACATTGGTCAACATATAAAGCTTCTTTTCAATGCCATTGTGGTGAGTTGGAGTGTCTTGTAATACATAGCCATTCAAGACTGCATTTCCTAGTACTCACCAGAAACAGCATCACTGGATCCTCTTTGCTTGAGTGGATGGGGGTAGTCATTTCACAGGCAAGCCTCAGCAAACTGAAATGATTCCGACCTTGTGGCAGGATTGAATGAGAATGTTGTTATGGATGACCGTGACATCATGAATGCTCTGCATCTTTCTTGAAGGCCACCGGAGATGGAAAGTTTGGTACTTCTGTACCTGTACTTCTGCTTAGAGGATCGGTAAGCATGAATTTTTGTGTGATCAAGAACCTATTCTATATCAGTAGCAAATATAAAAAAAATATATATGTATAGATAATAAAATATAATATAAAATATAAAATATTATAAAATATAATGAAGTTGTCGCTAGAGATTGACCTGATGCATCGATTAATTGATTGTTTTGCTGCAATCGATTGTCTTTTTCCACTATTATTTATTTGGTGCCACAAAAGAAGCGATTCTATTCAGGTCTTGAAGGAGTAAGACACCATTGTTCAATATACTTTTACCTGTTTGCTCACTAAAGAGCAGACAATTTACACTTTTTTGATAATGGGCTTGTAAAACAATGTGTGTTTAGATGAAGACCAATCATGCTGTGAAAATTTTGGACCATAAACGTTTGATTTTGCGATGCTGTACTAAGGTAAAACCGCTAGCAAACAACTGAAATTTTGATTTACAAAGTACCTAATTTTATAAAACAAGATGTTCTTATTTTCTTACAAAAGAAAGCGAAGAAACCTATCAGCAATTTCATAATAAGTAAAGCTTTTTATTCACTTGATTAGCCCATCAATTAATAATTGTTCTGTACATCAAGGAGATAGGTCACGAGATAGGTATTACAAATCTGATATACATTTGGGAAGTTGTAGACAACGCAGTACATTTTTCTATATAAGGATTTATCTTAATACAATTGAAATGTAGATTGTAAATGTAAATGTCACTTTGTTTAACGAGGGTAGCTCAATAACGCAATGGCTTGTCTCCTTTGGGGCCCTCGACAATTAAAACCGTAGAAGACTTAGCAAATTTATGTGTCGGCTGTGCCGGTAATCGAACCTTGATGTCTGACTTGCAGTCGCATATGCTAACTGCTAGACCACCCCGATTGTTGAAGTTATTTGTTTGTTTGTTTGTTTGTTTGTTTGTTTGTTTGTTTGTTTGTTTGTATATTTCATCGTATCAGTCATAAATTAGAAAGTACTATTACACATCAATAATACATTGATAACTAAATTGACAGATACGACAGGGTCATTCCGTAAGCAAGATTGCTTGTTTGTTTAGAAGACCCGTGATTATATGTAAATAACAATGAATAAATTTAATTTATATCATTATACAAACTGGCTAACATGAGAGTAGATGCACATTGAATCACTAACAGAAAATAAGTAAGATGAAAGATAAAGATGGAGAGAGAGAGAAAAGAGGAATCAGCCACAGATAAAGCAGTTTTTGATTGTACAGTTGGTATAGTATAGGCTAATGAAGTGATTCTTCAGTTTTTTAGTAAAAAGTGGAGTCCGCACGTGAATATTAAAATCAAATTCAAAATTGTTCCAACAAGTTGGAAAACAAAAATCAGGATAACGTTTCAGTTTGGAAGTTCTGGCAAAGGGCACATGAAAAATGTTATGTTTACGTCTAAAGGAAGAACAGAAGTTGAAGTATTGTATTACAACGATTGGACATTTTTCAACAATGACAGTGTGTAAGAATGATAGTAATTTCGATAGGTATAGATCGTTAAACTTGAGGAGATGTAATCCTTTGAAAAGTGGTTCTGCATGAGAGTAGCGTCTTGAGCCAGTAACGCATCTGATACATTGTTTTTGAGCAGTCTCAACTAGTTGAAGTTCATGCTGTTAAATTATTTAAAGCCCTGAATATTGTTTGGATTTGACGTGATGCTATCTTTGTTTCTATCTTTAAGTTTGATTATTTTAGGTGAACCAAAAATTACCACAGAAGTACCACAAAACGAAAGAGCACGGTTCTGGAAAGTGAGTGGTTAATTGATTATTTATGGTCCTGAATCCTCGTGCATTATTACATTTAGAGACTACGAACTTGAACTGTGTGAAATCCATGTGAAATTCATGTGGAAAACCATGTGAGAAGTGATCCTTCAAAACGTGAGATATCAATTATGCTGTGGCAAATAGTGTGTGGGCACTTTTCTCATGTTTTTATTTCTATTTTTTTAATTTCACATGGTTTTCACATTGTTCTTCATGGTGCTTGTTATTTCACATGATTTTTATTGAAAAGGTGCTTCCCATTTTACATCGTTTTCATTTGTGTTTGGCTTCAGAGTGGTCGTACAATGTGATGAAATGTGAAATAATTTGCTTTTGTAGAGAATTCAGTGAAAAGTTTTGGAAAGGTCTCGGTAAGTTTAGTAGAAAGCAAATCTGCTATCAGTATTAGGAAATGAGTTTGCCTTGCTTTAATGTTTTGGTCGATTTATTTTTCTCAGCACGCGAAATGATCCTCAAAGGCTATTTAGGCGAGACTGCTGTTCAGAATTCTTATGGTCTAACAGTACATATTACCAAGCTTGGTCATGATTGGTTGACTGATAATAAAGACTTGAAAGAGCCTGTTTTGAAAATGAAAGATCTCAATGCTGTAAGTAGTCAATGCCGTAATCATTTAGAGGGAATTTTTCCAACAAAGGAAGCAGTGTAATTGTGGATTTATTCAATCGTGTATGCTGGGACTGTGTACAATATGTTTAATTTACCGAAACTATTCCAGAATTGGTTGTACAATTTTGATATGTATTCCTGGATTCCTTCTGTCCACAGCTTCAGAGTAATTTACCTGCAGACTTTTGACAACATCTTGTGTAATGTATTACATGAATGTGACCTCCGCCGGTAGAAAATTTGTGAAAATTTTGAGGTTAGGTTATGCAAATTGTTAGAATTGGTGCCTAGTCACGATATCCTCCGCTTAGATATAAAAACCTAAGATCATATTTTGCCATTTGTGACTTGTTCGACTATGTGATTACTGCAAGATTGGTATCCACCTACTGATGAGCGAACTAACAGAGAATTGATCTCAATTATAAACATGAACATGAGTTGGTTGAATTATGACATTTTATAATGTGTATTGTGATACCGAGGCTCGTATGAAGCCAAAATTGATGCTGTGCAGTTGTGCGATGCACCACGTGCTGAATTAGTGCGACATGAACTTGAGAAGACATGAGAAGAGACGTGTATTAATGGTTGCATTTGGTTGTTTGGTCTTTTCGACTTAATTTGAAGTGATTGCCATATAGTTTACATTCTAGAAACTGTTAACAGTTGTGACACGACCGGTCTAGAAGGAACTCGAACAAGCATTCCTTGATGACCATGCTATACGGTTGAAGATACAAAATGCGAGTGTATTTTTGGTACAGTGCTGATGGTGTGTTGCTATGATTGTTTCTTACAGGACACAGTTGCTGGACTTCGGCAAGCGGCCACTGCCAAACAAGCAGCTCAGAAATCAATCAAACCAGCAGTGCCTCTCATAGTTCTCAACAAGTAAGAGTTGTGTCACATTGAGTTTGCGTAATGTAAATTCCCATCTTTTGGCTGCACTTATTAAGTTGTGTAGCTTTGCTAAAAATTAAATACAAAATTATAATTATGTAGTTCATTGGGTTAATATGTTGCTACTGTCAAGCCGGTCTTAAACAACCACCTGTAGGACTAATGAAAACTGGTCTCTTAACACAGGTGGTCACTTAGTACAGGCAGATTGTATTGTTTGAATTACGCAGGCTGCAATGTTGACTTTTCCTCATGTACTAAATACTATTCTCTACAATAACATTGGCTTATATTGATAGAAGCATGTGCTCGTGACATTAGATAGTTAAAAATGCAGCACGCTTTCAAAACGTTCTCAAAATCCTGTTTTCTAGCTTGAACTGGTGTAAATGTTCTGAGAAAGGAAGTGCACTGAATTTTTTTTGCAGTGAATAGTTAAAAGAAGTGAATAGGAATTACCTGAAACTAGTTTTTATTTTTATTCTTTTTTACATGTTCAGTACCTTTCAGCACTTAGCCATTGAAACACTTGGGTTGTGTTAATAATAATACAAGAATTTTATAGAGCGCTAAAACCATACAAATATTCTAAAACGCTGACATGCATCATGGCCTAAACTCTACCGTACTTTAAAACTGAAATAGAATTATAGCAAATTAAAATGTACTTTTACCATCGTATTAATGAGAATTAAAATCAAACTATATCTACAGGTACTTTAAAAAAATTTCAAACTGTTCCTGGGATGATTTAAATTAAAAACAACATTATTTTGCATATGCCATACAACATTGTGTTAATGTGTTTACATTACCTTGGCCTTGTTGACAATTTGACATAGTAATCGAGACATTTTGATCTTTATAGAAGAACACTCCTCACCACGCCCAAAGTTGGAGCATGGGCTAATTCGAACAAGTGTACCGAGATTCTTGTCAGTTATTCAAAGACTGGCAACACGAAGTCTGAAGTTGAGATGAAGAAGCATCACGAGGCAGAGGTTAAGATGGCAAGCTTGCCTGTGAATGACCAATAGTCATCTTCTACTTTGTCGTTTGTTGCTGATGTGATTGTTATTTTTATAGGGAGCCGTATACGGTGCGCTTTTAGCACTACGTAGAGAGCTGGCTGCCAAGCTTGATGTGCCGCCTTACACAATTGCAACCAACAATAACCTAGCAGACATGGCAAAGATCAGGTGATGTATCTTACAAATGCACTAATCCAGCAAGCACAAGATGTCTTTACAATGCACCTATGACTTAAGAGACATTGTGGTACAGTCAAACCTGTATTAGTGGCCATCTCTGCAAAGGAACCACCTGTGTATAAAGGCCACCTGTCTATAAAGGTCATTTTCCACAAGTCCCAAAGGTGGCTGTTGTAGCTAGGTTTCACTGTAATGTCTTTGGATGTCATTTGAAGACGTTTACTGGAAGTGCAACATATGATGCTCTGCTATTGCCAGCATCTGGGTGATTTCTTTATTTTCTTATCTCTAATGACGTGATGCTGTTCTTAACCCAACAGACCAAGTTCATTATCCAACCTCGTTCAAATTGATGGAATATCTGATAATCTATGCAAATCATTTGGTGAGGATTTCATTAATTGCATCAAAGAGATCACAACAAAAGAAGGTCTTTCACTGGATACTGCCAAGTCATCAGGACAAGGAACATCAGCGAGTAAAAATTCAACACTCAATGAGGTACTTACTCGCTAAATGAACATGTTTCATTTTGTTTTGTAGACACATGCTGTATTTTTGATGTCTTTGTTTCACCATGTTGCCAAATTGTAACGTTTCGAGAGGCATGTTGCTTTTTATTGTACAGTCAAACTTGTATTAGCAGCCACCTCTATAGAGCAGCCGCCTGTGGATAACGGCCACTCTTTATAACCCCAAAATGACCCTTTCTATAGAAATCAGCCTGGATAGAAGGGCCACCTGTCTATAAAGGTCATTTTTCTCAGGTCCCAGAGATGACCGTTATAGATAGGTTTCACTGTATCACTATGATTTTCCAGAATTATGATAAGTGGGTAGTGGCATTAGCAAAAATATGGTTGAATCTGACAGAGCTTTGTTCTCAGACTGAAGTGTATTTAAGCTGGTCGTGACATTAACAAAGTGACGTTACCAGGGTTACAAACAAACAAACAAACAACACTGTAGTATTGTACTATCAATATGAACAGCAAAACATAGGGAAACGTTACCATCAAATTCCTCTGAAATTGGAACAGGACTGTTAAAATCCTTTGAATTTGCAAGGGTTAAATTGAAAACTTGTGAAAATTTTTTCAATATTCTGCTATTAGTGAAAATCCTGTACAAATAAACTTGCTCACACTTTCTCCAAAAAAAGGGGAAAAAGAAAAACCTGTAAATTTTCTTCAAACTTTCAAATGGTTCTGTTACATAATGTATTGTACATTTATATTTAGTGTCCCAAAATGTGTAAACATTACTCTTCTACACATTTAATCATGCATGACTAAACAGAATCATGTTAGGTCAACTGCAAACAATATTCTTTCTATTTCCTTTGCACAGATTGTTCTTCGTCGAGCTGTTCATGTTCCACGAGATGTGTCAAACACTGTTTGGGATACGTACAGGCTTTATCAGAAAAAGAAAGTGTCCATTGTGAGTTTCTAGTCTATCGTCATAGCACTCCCATTGCCTTTTATTCCGTTGAAGATAATTATATCTTTAATTGGTAGCTAACAATTTATCATATGTATGTTAGCGTAGCCGATTCGGCCGTAGCACCATTTGACGGCAGCTTTCAGAGACATTGCGTCGCCAGTTCTCCTGATCTTCTGCTTCGTGGATAGAGCTGGCGGGGGTGATGGTTGTGTTGAGGTGGATATCTGACCACCATGAGAGGACCGGTCTGTCTTGTCACACTGTATCAAGTACAGTCAAACCAGAATTAGCGGCCACCTTGATAGAGCAGCCACCTGTGTATAAAGGCCACTCTTCATATCTCTAAAGTGACTCTTTCTATAGAAACCGACCTGGACAGAAAGGCCACCTGTCTATAAAGGTCATATTTCTTGGGTACCAACGGTGGCCATTATAGACAGGTTTCACTGTATTGCCAATTTGTTTTGTATTTGTTGCCTGTTTCTAGTAACTAGATACTCAAACAATGTTAAGAATGCTGCAGATGTTTCATTTTATTGCTGTATGATAACCAAACCGTTATGACATTGCAAACATATCTTCAGTCTTCATGTCAAATCTACTGTATACCAACCTATTGATTTATTAATTGATTGATTGATTGATTGATTGATTGATTGATTGATTGATTGATTGATTGATTGATTGATTGATTGATTGATTGATTGATTGATTGATTGATTGGTTATGACTTGTATAGTTACAGGATGTGTTACAAATATTTACTGGCCATGCTCGTAATATTTTACAAGTTTTACGTATGAAGTGATGGCTACAGCAGTTCATTATGTGAATTGATCTACCATTGTATGTGACTAACAACTCTATAAAGTAACTCCAATTTAAAGAATTCATTAAAACATGAACAAAATGGCAGTATGTTTGAATGATATATCTGAATAATCTGAGTTATTTATTCCTCAAAAAGAGAATTAAGAATTATGTGTAGTGTGGTCAGTTTTTGATGGCGAACCATTATGATCAAGATTTAAACAAATGTAGATTTCTCTCTCTCAATACTATAGTTGTACTAATCTTCTTGCAGCGCCAAGTGTGTCAAATGCGACAGCTTGTAACGAGCACAATTCTGAATCATTTGGCAACTGCTTTGAAAGCAGGACAAGAAGTTGACTTCAATGGACGTGAGTACAGTTGTACTGCTTGACTGCATTTGTATGGCTATTGTGAATCAAGCTCTTTACATATCTGAATGCAATCTTGCCCATGTTGTTCATACTGTGTAGAGTATTGAATTGGGATTTTTTGAACAAATGTTTACATTAAACTTTCTTTAAAAGTGAGATTTTGCTCCTCGTGAAGAAGAAGAGCGCCAATAGGTAGAGCTCCAGGCTTCCAATAGAAAGGTCCAGGGTTTGAATCCTGCAAGGTACAAACCCATTCTGGTCTGGTATCCTCTTGTGTGTAGCCTCCGTATGGAGCAGATGCAATTGTGCAAAATGTAACAAGAGTCAAAATTGTGGGTTAGCCTCCGCATCTGATATATCTCAAAGGTGCTATCGGGCTGTGAATCAGAGATGAGCACCACATGGGTAACAAAGCCATAGCCCATAGGACTTTAGGCAACGCTGGTGACCAAACCACCGATCAACTTTGCCTTTTATGTCTTGTATATCGATATCATTTATAGTGCAAAATTGCTTTCGTTGTTCCTCTGTCCTGTTGGTTATTCATTACCATGCCCTTCTTTTGCATTCTTTACTTTCTTCTTTCCAGTGGGCATCGACTTCGACATGCTGAACCTGATTTGTGATACGATTCGCTCCTCGCCTATCAATTCAGGTTTGATGTTAAGACGATTCATTTCATTTGTACACAAAGGATTTTGGAGAGCAGAATACGTACAATTTAAATGGATCTTGCATTTATTTGATTTAATATTGCCGTGTTCAGTGCACACTGCTTATCTGTAACCGTGTTTTGGCAAGCAAAGCTCTGAATTTATGTACAACAGCCATTATGATTTAGTTTTGTATTTTTGACTTCTGTTTATATTGCAATTGAATAGCTTGGTTTATATTATCCCCAAAGTAAACGCTATGAACTGGAGCCATGTGAAATCCATTTGAAAATCATGTGAAAAACTGTTTGAAAACCTTGTGAAAAGTGCCCTTTTCATATTGTTTTTCATGCTGTTTTCTAATTCACATGGTTTTTCACTTGTTTTTTTTTACATAGTGTTTGTTATTTCACATGGTTTTGCGGAGGGGGGCCTCTAATTTCACATGATTTTCGAATGATTTTTCATACATTTTTGGATTTATGCTGTAGTGAGCAGTGCCAATCTAGTTTAATGTTACTATAATTATGATCTTGCTGCGGGACTTGTTTGTAGATATCACAAGCATTAAGACAATCAAGGAACGTCTTCCATCACATGTGGAATATGGGGAATTGAAATTTGTTCTTGCGATGTTGGAAATCACTTTTGGGATTGATGGTATCTCTGAACATGCCCCTTCCGCTTCACTCAATTCGAGAATGAATGATATGAGACAAAATCATTGGGTGAGTAATAATGCCATTTGGTGAGGTTCTTCCCGTTACGATTTGAATACGTGATATGATACCTTACTCAACTACAGTTAAATCTGTCTATAATGGTCAACTTTGGGACCTGAGGAATATGACCTTTATAGACAGGTGGCCTTTCTGTCCAGGTTGATTTCTATAGAAAGTGTCATTTGGGGGTTATGAGGAGTGGTCTTTATACAAAGGTGGCTGCGCTGTAGAGATGGCCGCTAATACAGGTTCGACCCTAACATGAAACCTGAATAATTCACAATTTTATTGTATGGCCTGATTCCAAAGTTGCTGAGAGATATGAATCACATTAGGCTAGAACTATGCTCTAGCAAACTTTAGCTGTTTTTCTCATAGATGTGACAAGGTGAAGTTACCAATAGTGACTTTTGAAAGCTACTTTTACAGAAAAATAGCTTTTGGAGTACGGTAGCTTTCCATTTTCAAAGAAAGTAACTTTTAATAGCTACTTTTGAGGAGTAATGTTTACAACCCTGCATCTGAGTGAAATAGCTCATTCTAGTTGTTAATTTAAGTTGCTTCATATCTGTTAACACACAGCAAGGAAAATATTCAAATTCACCGTCGAGTCGATCACAATACAATGGCAAGCGGACTCTTCCAAGCTGGAGCTCATCTTCATCACATACGTCCAAGTATCCAAAGTACTCCACGGGACGAAAGAATTCCTTTTTTTAAGATACTGGAAGAGATACATTTGATGGTTATGTCATTTGGATTAACAGAGGAGTCGATGTTGCTGCCAAGTCGTATATCCGTGATGAATCGAGACATAAGGACATGGAGTTGAACCCAAACACGAATATAGATATATGATGGAGCAGTATCAAGTGCTTTCTTAATGTTGCCATGCATAAGCCTGTTGCAGGATGGGATTGTAAATATTTATTGTAAATATTAATCATCTTTGGTATTGCCACCGGGAAATGGTACTCATTATCAAATCTAAGTAATTAGTTTAAAATATATTGTAGGTCTTCAAGATTTTAAAGTGGTCTAGTTATTCAATAGACCTTTTTCACGAGCTACCATTATGGGGAAAACCAGTGCATTGTGGGGCAAGTTGAGTGCCTGAGGCAGCGAAGAAACTGGGTTTCTGACCCAGTATATTAACGAAAATCATATGTTTAAGCAAAGTAGCGCAGCTTGAAGAAATCTGTATCAGTATCAAATCCAACTTTCTCCGTATTCCGAAATCAGAGACATCAACCTTCCCCATAATGCACTTGTTTTTTTCCAAAATGGTAGCTTGTGAAAATGGTCTATTGTTCTCCACAGTTACAGTTTAATTGAACAAACAAGTCTCTGCTATCTGTATCGTTATGTGGTCGGTGATGTTGTAGTGGACGAAAATGGAGGCTTTCACATTCTACATCATATACTAGGTATATTTATTGCTGGTCCCACAATAAGGAGAGATGGCAGAGTTCCAAGGAGTACATACGTGCGACGCATGCAGTAGGGTGAAACTACAATATTAGACTATCACAGTAATACTGAACAAGGAGGCAGATTTAAGTTACGTGTTTGAACAATCGGTTCAGCTTAATTGGACTGCCATATAACTGGACCAGCCTAATTATTGTACCACACATGCTAAGACTAAGTCATCTCATCACAACATTTGACCTCCGCGTAATTAGTCCAGCCAAATATTTTAATTTATAATTAATGCATTTGGTTAAGAACACTTTAATTACAAGAGCCGATCTAATAATGAACAGTCAACTGAGCCGACAAAAGACATTCTAACAAATTGCTGCAACAACACTGCATCTGATAAATCTATAATTGGATATATTCAATGAATATATATACAAGATCCAATGCATTGAAATGCAAGAACAAGAAATTGTGACGAAGACTCTCATTTAACGTCATCTTGCAAGTCAAAGTGATTCAGCAGTCAATAGACAAATTGAAACTGAGCTTCTAAAAGCAATCACTGGTGTAAGACGTACAACTCCTTTGTGCCTCGTAAGATGTTCCATTCCTTTCAAGTCCATCAATGGGAAACAGGACCGCAAATTATTTCATAAACACAAAATTTTCAGAACAACACGTCTTCCATGTGACATGCTATCTGTTTGTTTTCTTTCTTTGCCCTTTTACTTTACAAACATATTTCTTCATTAATGACTGAATTTTCTCTGGAATGATCGCACTACGTGAGGTCGTCACCTGCAATGGTAGAATAAATAAATATACTGTTGAACTCAGTTAGTGCTCCATCCGACACAGGCATCACATTGTTTATGAATTATACAGATGGGACGAACTTTGAATTTAAAATTGGTTTCCTCAAACTTTGGTGCCAAAATTCGAAATCGAATTCGAAAAACAAAGCTGAAAAATCCGCTTTGCAAATTGTTCTTTTCCTAATACAGAACTTGAGATTTCCCTTCTCAAACCAATACCAAAACAATGTTCCGATAGTTTTCTGCTGCCGTATAGACCTAGGCTACTGGGAAATTCAAAGGGAAATGAAAACGAGAGTCAAAATGTAGCTTCAGTTGCCCATAGACTTGTTGTTCCTTGGAGAGTGAAGGAAATCAAAATTGTTCGAATTCGAATTCGTTTTTCCGAATATTAAAATCAAATCGGAAATTTCTAATACTGGACTTCGTCCCATCTCTAATGGATTATACCATGAATATTGCAGCTCCACTATGGATGAGTCCTGAGTCAGAGCCGTTGAATAATCAACCTCCGAACTCAATCTAACTGTATCCTTAGTCATAATTACCTGCGGGACGGCTTTCTTGAGAATCCATTTGTATTCATCTTTGGTGATTTCATGCTTTCGATAATAAACCTTCAGGTAGGATTTCATTTCTTCTTCAACTTTAGCTTGCCGCAACAAGAAATTCACCAGCTTTGTCTGCAAAATAAATCAAATATTAAAAGCTGCATAGAGGAAAACAATACCTAGCTTCCATCAACAGAAATGATAGACATCAGACTTGTAATAATAGAAAACAAGAATCAATAATAACCTACAGCACAACTTGGAAAATTTCATAACATTGTTGCAGTATTAAATGTGAAGTAAACATTTAAAAAAGTAAAAATAGTAAATGAGTAGTGTCAGTGTAGTATAGCGGCTAGTGTGTGTGGCTGCCAGTCAGACGTCCTGGTTCCGTCTTCTAACCCAGCTGACACACCTATTCGTTATGTCTTCTGTGGTTTAATTGTTGAGGGCCCCAAGGGAGACAATCCATTGGATAATTGAGCTATCCTCGTTAAACCAAGTGACATATACACATTTACATTAGTGACCATAGCCAAGTTTAAATAAAAAAGCAATCACATATAAACATCTAAACTTGATGAATCTCAGATATTATAATAATTAGGCAATGACGTGACAAGTAACCGGTGTGACATGAACTGACTTACACTGTAAATGATCACTGATATTTGATAAATACTAGTTCTCACAATAGACAATGATAAAGATGACATCAATCGAATAAACAACATTTCCCTTGGACAAGGACATTGTCAATATTGCTGCCATTATGCGCGCATCACCATCATCATCATTTATTCATCAATTTATTTTCCGAAGGTGACCCAATAAGCTAGGAAGTGTGTCTCCTGTGGGACCATGAACATTTCAAAATATACAATATCACTAATAATTACAATATTCAGCAAACGACTTACAAAGTATCGCGACAGTCATGCATATACATGCTACACAAGTAAGAGTTCACATATTTACAAGGTTAAAATGGTGAGACATTTAGTTATGCAATTGATCAGTAGGCCTACTAGTGAAATACTAGGCCTACTAGTTTGTAAAGCTTCACATAGAAAGAGAGAGAGAGTTTATATGAATTTGTTGTTTCAATAGCCTGATATATTACTACGTGTCTCACCTCTTTCTTAACGCTTGGCGTATTTTCGTTTTTCTTTCGCTTGTCTCTCTTCTCTTGTCTGTGGATCTTCTTCTCCATCAGCTCCTTAAACGGCTCCATTATCGACAACGATGAAGCGGCATTATCATCATCGACTGAATTTGATAACAGTGGCAAATCAAAACCATCAGCGATTGGCGATAACACCATATCATCGCTACTGTCTTTGTCCATAGAAAGGGAATTATCCGCTATTTCTATCTCAGGCGCAATACCATCATTGCCCATATCTATTTCCAAATCTACTTTCTCTTCTTTCGGTGGATTTGAGTCAAATAAAAGTGGAATAGTCGTAGCCTTGATTTCTAAATCTCGCTGCTGCTGTTGCTGTTGCATTCTAAGTTTTTCTTCGGCCGATTTCTCTAGCTGATATTCAATGTCACTATCATCACTGTCCATCATAAATGGCAGTTTTTCCTTTGCCTTTGGAATCACTGGATCCATTGGTTGGGTACTAGTCTGTTGATCAGCAACCTGTACGGTGGGCATCGTAATCACAACAGAAGTTTCGTCAACAGGACTGTCCTTCTGTTGTACAGGGGAATCTGGCATTGACGTGGGATGACTGGGACTGTAAACAAGCGAATCCTCTTTTTCATCAACAAATGACGCAAATTCATCTCCACGCATTGCTGGTAGCTCCTCGTTCATAAAGATGTCTTCAAACAGATCGTCCTTCAGTCCTCTGCAACAAACAAAGCTTACTACTTAAAAGAAAGGCTCGCATGGTAAAGAACAATTGCGATATTTCAATTGTAATTATATATCAGCTGTTTCAGTAGTGCCTTCCAGTTACTGCAATACGGAAGGGGTGGGGGTTGATAATTGTTGTCAACTTGTCAGTTAGCAAGTGCTCATTTCGAAAAATGTAGGCCTCCTATATATATGCATTTCATTCCCCAGGAAAGATTATTTATTCCCTTAGGGGGTTGGCTTTCCTGGTGGAGGGGCTGTAGCCCCTACTGGTGGCATGCTTGCCAGAAAATAACAGGTTTAAACCATTCTTTGGGTGACATCACTCCCCACGTATCTAAGCCAACACATCATACCTTGGCGGCATTGCATTGGCCTCCTTTGAACTACTTGTTGCTTTTGAATCTTCTGGAGATCTAGCAATACCCTCATCTGCTACTTTAGCAGCAAGCTCTCCCACATCAGAATAATGGTCAGTGAGACCGGTATTGCCCTCGGCAGTGGTACCTTCCACGTCAGATAGGTCTTTAGTGGTAGGATTTGTCACTGCTGGTGATGTGCTTGCCATCGATGTATACGGAGAAAGGTCCATGCATAAGGAAGGCTCTTCGCCACCTTCCTGTTCTATAGTTTTTTCAGGTGAACTAATATCAACTGGATCGCACTCAATTGGTGTAAAAATTAAAGGTTCAGCATCATCAGAAGGACAAGGACTTAACACTTGCATGTGAGAAGGTTCTTGATTTGATACAGATACAGCAACTTCTTCAATTGCCTCGTCAACAGATGATGCAACAGTGACAGGAGAAACATCAATCAAGACCAAAGATGAAGTGAGAGATGTGTCCAGCTGTTCCTGATCAGATTTTAAGCTTTCTGAGCGTTGACTGTGTCTCCTGTGACGTTTCCGATCAGGAGATTTTGCAGAGGTTCTATGACGCTCATGTTTTCTTGATGATCTGGATCTATCTGATCTGTGGGCATGGCTAGATCTTGAGCTTGACGACGTTCGACGGTGACGTACATCATCCTCCTTGTGGTTTAGCTTTTTGCGGTTTTCAATTGATAATGAACGTTCTTTGTGTCTTCTATCTCTTTTCTCATATTTCCGTTTGTCATTTTCTCTCTGCTGATAGTCTGACTCGCCTCTCCTGCGGTCACGAGAAGGAGATTGTGAATTATGTTTACGTTTTCTTGAACGATCCCTCCTGTCTTTCTTGTTATGCTTGTGCTCACTGCTAGTATTAGAGGAAATCAATGGTAGCTTTTCTTCTGATAAACTCTTTGATTTAGTCTTTCTTTCAGAACTCCTCCTTCGATGGTGATGCTTCTTTGACTTACTTTTTTTCTTGTGAGATTTGGATTTGTCTTTCAGGTCCTCCCCATGTTCCTTCTTCTTCTTCTTCTTTCTGTGCTTTTTTGAGGCGACGCTGATATCACCAACATCACAAACACTTGCCTCTAATTCTTGCTCTTCGAGGGACGGTTCTGGATTTTCTGTTTTTGTCCCTGTTGTTGTGAGTGATGTGGCTTCCATGTCTTCCAGCATCAACCATCCTTCATCCTCAATGTCTCTAGTAATATTCTGCGTGGACTCTTCTATTTCTCCTGGCTCTAGATCATTTTCTTTAATCTCCGAAATAGCAGTAGGAACGAAGGACTGTACGAAACGAGCATGTTGTTCCTCATCGCCTTCGGAAGTATCGTGAACATTTGGATTTGAGTTTCCCCCGATAGTTTCACTTTCTTCCTGCCCATCTTCTTCCTCAGTATCAAAGGCTAACTCATCGTCAAAGTCCATTCTATCTGAACAGAGTTGATTTTCATCTAAATAGCAGTTGTGTTGAACACCACATGCAAGTCCGTAACAGCGGCATCGTAGACGCCATTATGCATACTGGCCTCGAACAGCAAAGGAAGACTGAGCACGATTATATCTCGCATATCTCGAACAGTCGCTTAAATACTATTGCCGAATACTATTTTGTGCATAAGTCGGGCATAAATCTGAAAGCGCGTACTTCTCTTGCATCAAGATACAGTGAAACCTGTCTATAATAGTCACTTTTGGGATCTGAGTAAAATGATCTTTCTAGACAGGTGGCCTTTCTGTCCAGGTTGATTTCTATAGAAAATGTCATTTTGGAGTTTTGCAGGGTGGCCTTTATACAAAAGTGGCTGCTCTACAGAGGTGGCCGTTAATACAGGTTTGACTGTANGACTGTATATTTGATTTGATTTGATTTGATTTGATTTATTTGTCAAAGATGTTGAAAAATACATACACTGGTGGCCAAAATTAATGAGCCACCCTGCCATTGTTCGAAATTTTGAGATATCGGAGCAG
>OFHS01002088.1:0-10336 GCA_900245855.1 Calvadosia cruxmelitensis
GTTGCCTTGGTAATAACCTGCACTAAACCAACGGAATGAGAAATGTCTGAAAGCCGATATGAGTCCAACGAAGATGTGTCCAATGCATTGATGTTAAAATCACCGACTACTATAGTCTCCTTATTGTATTCAAGAGAATTGTCCAATACCTGTTCGTACGTTCCAAACCAGCCAGATTTCGAACTCGGTGGCCGATATACAAGTCCAATAAGGATTCCGGAAGATCTGGGGTGAGTTACCTCAATCCACATCATTTCCAGCATATCTTGCTCCAGATCAGACCTCCTCTGGTACATAGTATCCTCATGAATATAGATCGCCAGCCCGCAACCTCTTTGGTCAAGCCGATCCCTCCTTTCAATATGGTAGCCTGGCAACGTAATATGCTGGTCTTTGAAGCTGTCGTTTAGCCATGTTTTGCTAATTGCAAGAATGTCTATAGGTGATCGTTCAACAATAGTTCTAATTTGGTCAATGTTCTGCGACAAGCTTCTTACGTTCCATTGGGAGATCGTAAATCCCTTTGGGAGGCCTGCCATTAAATGCGTTTGTGCAGTTGGCGGAGGTCCCAGGTTTAATTCAACGCAGCCAAGTTGAAGTAGTATTACTACAAGCTCCGCTGATGGTAGTAAACATAGCATTTTCCAGCAGCCAGAAGGGGCGAGGAAGAGGGTTGTGGATTTCCTTTCCAATTCCTTAACGCTGCCCCTGTTTGAAGAATGGACATTATTGTCCGCCGGACAACGCAGCGATACAAACAATGCCTCCAGGTAGCTCGCATTGCTGTTGCCATGAATGGGAAATGCACTACAACTAGAATGGTGGGGCAGAAAGATCTTCACCTGACAAAAACAGAAGCAGAAAATAATGCTTCGAAAGAGACGTAGCGATTGTGGCATCGGGTGAGGATTCATGGTGGTTTGTACTTCCCGAGAAGGCGATTTTCTCCGTGAAAAGGTAGGCCTATATCCTCCCAGAGCAGATCCTGGCTATGTTCGCCTTGTGCCAGTTTGCAGAGTATGGCACTTCTCGCCGAGATCTCGGGGGCGGCAGAGCCCAAAATGTTCAGGGGCAGGGGCGCAATTGCAACAAAATATCACTCAGGGGCACTCCTCAGGGGCGAAAATTAAATAAATAAATAAAAATAAACTGCAAAATAAATAACATACGAAGGATGTCCTATTTTGTCTTCAGTTGCCAAACATGTTTGACCTACACCAGGGGCGCCATATTGCTAGCAAAATAGAGATCTCGGGGGCGGCGGTGCCATACTCTACAATCTGGGGCCCTTGTGGGTGTCCTTCGCCTGCGTTCTTTCGATTCCGTCGACGGCAGTAACCAGCAAATATGAGAATAATAAAACAACAAAGCCAGCAACTGATCGATGATCGTTAAAAATGTAAACTTGCTATAAATGTTGAAATAAAATATAGCAAGAAGAACAGAAACTGTAGTTTTCCAAGAGCAGATTAAAACACGTCCGACTCCAGCGGCGGCAATGAAATGGAATTTACTCCCTTTATGAATAATTTTGGTGACAAAAAAGCAGTACATAATGTACGTTATGGCACGTAAATGTGCATTTAATACATAAATGCAAATGGAGCAGCATACAGGTCAACTTTCGAGTTGCAACAATAGCTAAAACGGTCAGCCATTATGAATGACCACGTTTCTGTGATAGGATGTTCCATAACAAACACATAACTGCTGCGGTGATGGAATAAATCAAAACGGCGCCACAGCAGTTATCGTAGCAATCGTACCTTTGCTGACTCAACTTTCAGACAAGAGAGCGCTAAAGACTTTGCTCCAACACTATTACCTCCAGAGCTCCAGTCTACACTTACGCCAGTCACAAGAAAGAAGCGCAACTTTTATTTGGTGCGGGGAAGAGGACAGGGTCTGGGGAGAACGGATCGAATAACACGAACATTACCATTTACAGTACAGTATCATAGTTGGTAAACTTTGCTTGTTGGTGAACATAAATATGATTATCAACATGGGCATTCATAGGTGCATTGAAGGGTGTAGTTGTCTCTTAATCAGCAGCTCGCTTTATATCATTCAAGGAGAGGAATGACGATACATTTCACATGTACATTGTACTCTGAGTAGAGTAAAAGTAATTCAATTTGAAATTATCACCAGTAAAAGTAAAAGTAAAAAGTTTCGAATTCGAATCAACAAAGAGCTCCTGTACTGTAATGGTCTTCAACAGCAGTAGGCTAAAATCTACTGGAAGTCTCATGAAATGAAAGCCATGACACTTGTGAAACATTTTAAACGAAAGCCATGACACATTTTGAAATGATACGTGAATTTATATTCACTCTGTTGCAGTTTCACTCCTTACAAAGGTTGGCCTTGATTTATAGTTCGGTTTCAGCACGTTATACTATTTAATTCAATTACATCTGGTAGCCAATCACTATAATTATATATTTATTAATCAATTGTCATAATGATAGAGACTTTAAATGCAAATAGCTAACACTGAATAACACGAATGGTGTCTTGATCATGATGTCATAACAGTAAACATAATAAGACATAATAATATTGATAATAACAGCTAGACATCATTGCAACGATGCAATTTTAAAGAGACTGAATTTGAATCTACTGCTAACGTACCATACTGTATGCAAAAAGCAATATAACAGCTATATGTCGCTATGACGCACGCCTCTCTAGATTGGATGTACAGTTTCTGGCAGTACGACGCTTGAAAGCAGAAAATGCTTAAATGTTTGATTTTCAAGACTGTTAACGGATTTGTAGATATAACGATGCCTGATGATCTGATTCAAGAACACTTGGTCAAAATTCTCGCCGGTATTTACATCAGTACTGTCAGGGGCGGATCCAGCCTAAAATCTGAGGGGTGCTTGAGCACCCAAAGCATCCCCCTTGGATCCGCCCTTGTGTACTGTCAGGATTAATGCTCGTTGGCATTTCCTTTTTCATCGTGCTGCTTGCCATTGGAACTCACTTTCCGGAGAAATTATTCATTCCAATCAAATTCAGACTCTTGTCTACAGTATTATAACCGTCTGTAGTTTGAGTGCAGTGTGAATTTTTCCGATCATGGCACGGTCTTGCGTGGCGTAGCCTTTGTTATTGTAAAGATACTCCGGTAATCCTCTGATTCTAAAGGCCAGCAGTCAGGCAAGACAAGTGTGGTATTTAGTGTTGATGTGTCTGATAATCACTGTGCGCTCAAAGTCATACTTCTACACGCGGAAAGGTAACAGCGCGGTCACGTGATCATCACGTGCGTGCATAATACACCACAACAGACAGTCTTTGTGAAGTTTCTCTGCTTGGATCTCTCGATTCTTCCAAATAACGCAGCTCAGTTGCGTTCTTCACAGTCCCATGTACACTTTGCAGACGCGCGCACTTTTATTCCTCGGTCTGAGGTTATAAACACGATTAGCTCGCTTCAAGGCAATCCTAGAGCGCCGTCTTGATGGTTTCATCCATTTCATCTTGCGTTTGCTACCTTTGGCAATGTCAAGTACATCTCTGTCTAGCACGTGCTGAGTCGAGAGATCTTCATCTTGAGCCTGGCATGAAGCATCAGATTGAGTCGTCAGGTCGGTAGAAGAACTCTAAAAGTTATTCAAAAATCCTGCCATTAATTAATCCAGAGATGTTTCAATTAAATGTCTCTTCGCATTGGGACGGAAGTGAATGCAGCAGCAGCATGTCACATGACTCACATCGTTCGCAAATGATGCTGTATGATACTTAGAATGGATGTAATAACAAGTAAGAGACTTCATCTACTTGAGTTTAAGCCTACATATCGTGTAGCGAAACATTACCAAACAGACAGGACTGCTATTCTCCTAATCAAAGAATGGAAAAGAGTAATTTGCAAACGAAAACGAACCAACGAGAAAATTAATTTATTCTAGAATTCAGGTAGCAAACGACAAGAATAACAAAGTTACGTATCACAAAATATCTCAGACAACAAATAAATTTGACTTTCAACCACAAATAGTTTCCACAAAATGTAATGCACTTTGAATCCACCCCGACAATCAAACGCATGACGACTCCGCCTAGTCTCACACGCCGTTCAATCACCTGGCTATGAGGCTCCAGCAACGTGCTGGTTGCTGTTGACGACACGATAGCACGTTCTGTTGTGACATGAACCCAGTCTGGCTGGACGTCGATCATAAGCGGGACTAACTCATCTTCAGGCGGAGCAATGTCCCGTTGATATCCAAGCAAATTGGACACGAAGCCGATCATGATGTTCCTGTCGTCGCTCCAACTACGGATGAACTGCAGATAGGTAGGGTGGAATTACGACGACTGGCAATTGTGACGTCTATAAACGAAATCGAAGAGGACTGGTGACGGTTGTATGTCGACGGGGTCGAATGCGAGACCAAAGCGATCCGTTACGTGCGCAAGTAGCTGTCTTCTTCGGCGAGGAATTCTTGCCAGTACATCTGGCGCTCGCGTTCGTATTGCCTTCGTAGCTACAAAGAAATAAACCAATGTCGGCCCTCAAGCAAGGTACAGGAAATAGAACGGCTGGAAACAATACAGTATACGAACGACACAATAGCAAAATCAGGTTCCATTCGACGCACCACTTCCCATCTCGCCTCGTCAGACGTACATTCGAGCCTTTCCCGTTCGAATGCCATGTCGAGCTCCATTAACCTGAACAAGAAAATACAGCAAAATTTAACAACCACTCAAATTGACAGCGCAGAGGCTATGGCAACGGAAGGAAGTCGGATCAATCAGCATCGACATTGTTATTCCAAAGTAGAAACACTCAACGTCAGCATTGACTATGACGTCAGGCAGCGGTGCCGCTTACCTTTCAGCGGATCTCTGCGATGCTTTTGCGAATAACATTTTAGCGCGATGAGGCGTAGGATCGTCAAGACTGTGACAAGATAAAAAAAATCAATCGATCATAAAGAAATCACAAAACCCTGAGCTTCAATAAAAATGTTCTGGAGGATAAGCATATATTTGTTTCAGCCTTACAGAAATTAAAATGAATAAAGTTAAAAAGACAGTAACTAAAAGATATCTAAAGGGAACTAAATTAAAGTATATGCTACGTGACACACTAGTGAACTATTTCATCATACATCGGTTCCATCAACGGCTGAGGTAGGAATGATCGGATGCAACAATACGAAGTCATTCATTCAAACTACGGAGAACCTGCTGCACAAGATTTATCAAACATGCAAGCGGAAATGCGACTCCGCACCGGCCAGACCAACGTGGCCCTTAAGCTGTTGGATGGCACTACCTTATTGAGCTGTTGCGTGAATGTCGAGAAACCATCTCAGTGGCATTTATGATTTCAAATCCGTGTTTGTGGTATTGCTAATCGGGCGAAGCTGCAGAGGAAGATGTAGAGAGTCCTACGGTACGATATCCCGTGGGATAAGATGACCGATAAAACCTACTAGAATCAGCAGGTTCAGCTAAAGCGACAAGCTCAAGTGGCTTGATGGAATAACCTTTGTAATATTTACCTTATCTTTTCAAAAGTGGATGCTTTCTCGACTGCAGCTTGGTCATCGCCAGTTTCGTCATTGCAGGTCGAAAGAGAATGTATTTCTGCGATGTTACTTTCACTGCTGCCAGTAAGCGACTCAATTGATGAGGTCGAAGCAGATCTGCCGGTAGCAGAAAAATATTAACGCGTAGAATATCAAATTGGAATTAAACATCTATTTGCATACGTCTATCTTTACCAACAGATAGCAATGAGCATAGAGCATCAAGGGAGTACAAGAGCAATCCACCCAAATCATGTGCAGAAACTAACTGACAGTTATGCCTCATTCGGGTTGAAATTGACCCGGTTTCAATGGAGGAGATTGGATCTGGATTAGTAGCGATTAATTACTATTATTATATCGTTATTATTGTTATTATTACTATTATTATTATTGATATACAATGTCCATTACCGCACAGAATACACAGGATCAAATAGACTACAATTCATGTGGGGTTGCATTTCATAGGAAAAAACTAATTTTCGACTGCATTTTATTTGGTCTTGCTCATCAGCAGGACCTGCTGGACCGCCACTGAAACCAACACACATGCCAGGCAAAGGGAAAGATAGTGTCATGGTGACACGGTCAACACATACCGTCCTCGGTTTCTTTTCTCTGAGCTATGCCGTGTTGTGCAAGTACGTTTAATGATGGTAATGTTTATTTCGCAATACTTTATGGGATTCGAATAATACGTCACAAATGCTGTTCGGACTATTTGTAGAAGTCAGCCTTGCCCATTTCTTTAAGAACCAGTCTCATTTAAAGCTACAGCTTTAGTTAGTTTTACTATAGAATTAAACTCAACCTATCACGACGGAATAAGAAAGTTACAGTTAAGTAAGACTTTGAAATTGTGTTCACTGTCTCCAGCCTGCACAAGACCCGCACATAACATTACGTCAAGAGGTCACGCTGCCATCTATTCCATACTTGTAGCAGAGACATCAACAATTCAAAGCAAAATCTTACCTGTGCTTTGCACAGCGTGTAAGTTGCTCTTCAATGACAGCCAAGGAGAAAGTAAGCTTATCATTCTCTTCATGAGCAGTCATAGACTGGAGTGAGGCTGCCTCAGAATGCCATTGGATTGCAGTTGATAGTGGACGTGGTCCTTTCCCACTTTCAACCTCATCCTCATTTAGCACATCGTCCCCGGAGTCATCTGACAAGGAATTCGTCTCAATGTCACTCTCGGTAGTGCTTTCAAGGCACCCTACAGAGTTCATATCTTGGCAGGAGGCTATAGCTGCCTTTCCCAGATGGCCACTATCTGACAATAGGCCAAGAGACCGGAGCAAAACCATATCGAAATTATCCATGTTTTCTTTGTCTGTATCCAATCTATAGTCAACTGAAAATGCTGATCTTTCGCGCTTATAATCTTTTTCTTCCTCGCTAAAAAATTATCATGCAGAATGCATCAAGAACAAAGCCACAACAACAACAACACCACTGTAGAGTAGACACAAACAGTGTTACATATTAGGCTATTGCACTTAATAAAGAATTCATTAAAATTTGGAATAAATTTCCCGCAAGTTAAGTACAGTATCACCTAGCATGTCGCATGTTCATACAAGTTCCATGTAAAGAGGGCAATTTGTCACATGTTTAAGGAGGGAAAGAATAAACCAAAGCATATATAGGAAGACTATCAGCTTTACAAAGTGAACTAGAACCGTATGAAATCCATGTGAAAATGGCATCTAGTGCTTGCTATTTCACATGATGTTTTGGAGGACGGCTCCCATTTCATATGGTTTACACATGTTTTAGTGTGGCCACGAGAATCTGCGCATGTGCAATTAGTTACATAACAATAATGTAACATGATCTTATGTTACAATATATGAAAGTAAGTATGAATCGCCATAGCGGACAAATGTCTGATTTAATCTTTACGGTGCGATTCCACATGTTAGGGTCTAATTGTAATAATAAAATATAATGTTTCAATAATAATAAAATCTATATATATTTCACAAGTGTCTGTCTGTATATTTGTTTGTTTGTTTTTTTGTCTGTTCAAAACCAGGCACCTGCCACTCATTAGCAAGTACAGATTTTCCGACCTTTGGGAAACAACACGGCTCTGGTTGTGCACGGTTTTCAAAACACACCGCACAGCTCGAACGCTCAAACCAGGTCAAAGTTGAACAATGCAAATTGGTAAAAAATACAACGGAGCCAAATATGACGTAAAGCCAAAATGCTTGTTCTGATTGACTTTGTAAGGAATGAAAGTAGTCAGCAGCGAAGTAGTTAACTACTTTTTGGGATGTAGCGCGTAGTTGTAGCTAACTACCGGTACTTTATTTCTCCTGTAGTTTAGTTGTAGCAAACTACGTTTTTAAAGAGTAGTTGTAATTGTAGTGAACTGCAAAAATAAAGTAGTCAATCCACCATTGTTATTGTTACCCTGCAAGAACGTCGATGAGTCGGTCAGGGCATGGTACATCCCCTTCAACTGTGAAAGGCTCAAAACCTGTTCCTCTAGTCACAGATGGCAGCTGAATGAGGACATCTCTGACACCAAGTTCAAAGGACTTTAACATGTGCTCAATATCAATCTTGAGCTCTCCTATTCCAAAAAAACAAAACATTATAATAATATCAGTTAGTTTCTCTTGACGCGAGGTGTCTAATGTCTAATGTCTTTGTTGCGATAACAACCAGCAAGCAAAACCAACACAATGCTGAAAGACTCTGCTTCACCTATAACAATGTTAGCAGCGGAGAATAGAAATGAGAATAGAAATGATAATTCCAGAATGACATAGCGTTATAGTGATGCAAAGTAACATAAAATCTGAACTTGCTGAATGCTTGCCAAGCAGTCGGAGTAAATGTAGGGCTTACAAAAGTTAGACAACAGTTTCAGAGTTGACATACAACAATACAAGTTAAAACCACATCAAACTGTTCTACCGATAATGTTGTTGTGGGCAGCCGAAAAAAAGCTGGGCTGCTTTTGCTGTATTTGGTCTCTCACACGTTGAACAACATCGTAAGGTTATATTTTATTCATGCAAAGTCCACACAAGGAGGATGTTGATTGCATTTCCAGACAAACTTGCAAGTCGCAACAGAGCATTCATGGAACTTATTGAAGACGGAAACATGTTGTGATCATACAGTAAGGCTGGCAATGATTTGGCATGTATACTCGGTATTGGAAAACAAAATCCTAGGCCAGCTATCCAAGGATAAAAGCGCATGATTGTATTCTATCAGATCTCAGGTCCAAAGCAAGGTATATATGTAGTCTCGATTAATCCCCCAACACAACAAAAAATCACACTCCTCACGATCTCGTCTCAACAGGAGACACTCTTCAAAACAACACCCTGATCCACGGCTCAAATCACAGCAGGAATCACTACATTAACATTAATTTCACAGCATTTGTTACGTTCACTATATTACAAGTTTACAACACTACATTCCCCCGTGATTTTAAAATCAATAAGATGCCTTAGACCTACACTTTATAGGAGCAATAAAGTACCGGTAACCAAACAATTATTAGGTCATCACAAATCATTAAAACGTGCAGGGAGACGATGCTGCCGAACTGGACGTGCCACAAGGTGGGACTCGTCATACCCCTCAAAATCAACTGGGGGATCAAGAGGGGCAACCTCAACATCGTCTGAACTGACTAAATCAACACTTCCATCAAGGGAAGGTTCTGCAACGGCATTGGGAAACAAGGGTAAGCGTCGAAAATCAGAGACGTGTTGAGGCATGCCATCCACCTCAACCTGTGTACTCGAGTTAACTGCAGTGACCACACCCTGGCGCCACTGGGTTGTGCAACGTGCTCCATCATGGGGCTTAACCACAACAACATCCCCGATAGCCAAGCGACAGGCATCAGTAGGTAAGGCTAACAACTCTGAAGCTGGGTTCCCACGTGGCAATGAACACGCATACTGAAAAATTGTTGAGGCTGGTGTAACGTCATTGTCCAAGGGAGAGTGGTTGTACCAAAACACCATCTCCTCAATGGAGCTCTTTGCACGAGCCGCCATACGCTTTATGGTTGGATGGTTACGCTCAACAATTCCGTTACCAGAGGGCTTGTAGGCACAACGATAGTGCCGGTCCACGTTCCAATGCGCAAGTGTACTGACAACCTCCCGGGCGCGAAAGATCCCATTGTCAAATAGGACTTCCTTTGGAGGTCCATGATCAGCAAATACTGAATGCAGCTGAGCAGCCACTACTGGTGCGCTCTCACGGGAAATTCGTCGCCAAACCGCAAAACGACCAGGGCCACAGTCAACAATGGTCAAGTACAACAAATTCTCAAAATGGGTGACATCAAGTGCCAAACGTTCCCAAGTACACTCAACATCCAATGTACCATGTTCCCACGTGATAGGTGCAGGGTCGATTGACATGCAACGATCACACCCCTTCACAACCTCCGAAACCTGCCGTCTAGTGACAGTGGGAAAGTGCTTGTGGGCCAAGTGTAGGGAGCGCCTCACACCCAAATGGTGACGATTATGCAAGCTAATCAGTTCCTCTTGTGAGGGAGAAAAGACTGCCGCAACAGCAACAAAGGGTTCAGGATCAGGAGATGCAGCAAACTTTGTTAGCCAGTCCNAGGGAGCAAAGACTGCCGCAACAGCAACAAAGGGTTCAGGATCAGGAGATGCAGCAAACTTTGTTAGCCAGTCCTTGGGCACGCGGGTCAAACAGTCAGCGCGATTTGACTCAGATGGTACCAAGGTGAAACTAAATTCAATGTCATATTC
>OFHS01002089.1:7995-23149 GCA_900245855.1 Calvadosia cruxmelitensis
CACTGTACATTTTAAAATAGCCAACAATTCTACAGAATTGCTTTTTGTTACGTTTTAACTATTCTTTGTAATTTTGTAGCAAACAGTCATAATCCATTGCATTTTATTTCTTGTACAGTGTAACCCGCTTAAGCGCAATAGTAATTTGCCAACGATATCCTTTGCTCTTATTAGAAATTGTGCTTATCAGGAATCGGTTAAGAGAGTTTGTACTGTACGCATTAATTCAGTACATAGCAAATTGTTTGCAGATAAACGGGTTTTTCGCTTATCCGATTTGCGCTTAAACGGGTTATACAGTATTGCTCATATTTTCATTATTTTCTGTAATCAGTAGCATCCAATTATAAATCACATTGTGAGATATTGGCAAGCCAAAAGATCAGTGGTACATTACGTTCTTAAAAATAATATATTGAAGCATGACAATTAGGTGAAGCGAAGTGCACTATGGGATGCAGTTGAGTGCAATCTCCTTCGCATGCGCAAATTTCCCGGGTTGGTTTTTTTCGGAGTGCATCCAACCGTACTTGATTCTATCATATCATTAATTTCTACATCGTTCTTGACTGTCAAAAATTGTTCATATTAACTCAAGCTCACACCTCTGAAAACCCACTGAATCCGCCTGCGATGCATCGGGACTGCAGTGCTTGGCTACATATCTCTGAAAGATGATGCTGGCTTTAACGAGTACAGCTATTCCGTTGTGTCTAGCCAACTGCAATAGCGTACTATAACCCGCTTACATCGATGACATGTTTATTGCCAGTAGACGAACCACTGTCAAGTCAAAAACCTGTCTCAAGCGACCATCAAAAGGACGAACGAAATAAGTTGTATGAGCTTAACTTTGTGCTTTAACACTATCGGTAATTTAATACAGGTAACTTCAATTATTTGAATCATTGAGGTATAATGTGATAGTGCCATGGTCGCTTAGGACAGGTTACAATGAAGTAATTATGCCACTCTATTGCCAACGAGGGAGTTTGTTCCAACCAGGGTTATTCGAAACTATTCAAACTTGAACTGTTTCTTTGTGACTTAAGTTTTGGCAGAAGATTTGATAGATTTTCCTAATGCCGTAAATTAAGCCGTTGATTTCCAACGAAGATTTTTTATAACAAAGATAGCCCTATTGTCTTTCCTGCTACCTGAAAACCATTTTTATTAAATTTTGAATATTTCAGGATTCGAAAGGTTCGAGTCTAATCGAATCATGAGTTACAGAATAATCGAACCTCGAAATTCAATCGAACGGCATTGCCAGCCATCATTGCGTCTGCCGGTCTCCATTCAAAAATTCATAATCCCAAGCTTCCTTCTTTACAGATGTTTTAAACGAGGCTTCCATGGTGGCGTAGATTAGTTGAAATTGAGCAAAGCTATTTAATCCATTTCATTCTAACAGCACCCGGCTACGATCTGCCCTCGGGGGTCATTCGCCAGAACGTCATCCATTGAAAGAGCAGCCTCAAAACAATCCTAGCATATCAACAAGCGTCGTTGTCCATATGAAAGAGGGATGAGATTATCTGGACCGAGGACCCCATCCCACAATTTCTGAGCCATGTCCTGACCATACCTTGGTCCTTGACCTTCAAGCCACGCACGCGTCATCGAATTTGACCGAATTCTTGGTCGTGTAGTGAGTGTAATAGTGGTTTCACTGTTGCTTCACGTGGCTGTAAACATCGTAAAGTCCTCGATATTAACAATTGTGGTGGAAATGGTGGTGAAATAGCCTGATTTTGTGCCTTCACTTGGTCGTTAAATTGTAGTCCGACTTTTCTACGCAACTGCAACTGAAACCAAAGGGCAAGGGCTTCAACATTATTGCAGTAATTACAAAATGCTCTGCGCTGTTCAGTGTTCTGGATCTTACGTGGATATCCGGCCAAAGTTGACCATCGAACAGGTTAAATGTACAAATCGCAGTTGAACCAGCGTCACCTCCCCGGACTCACCTCACACACTCCCCTGACAAGTGATAAACACACGTGGTGGCCTGCACTACGTGTGAACCGAGTGGGTGTGTCTAACTCCGCACCGTTACGTCACAAAACACCAGCTTCCTACGCACGTGCCAGATAATGTCATGCAAGATGAGAAGATCGATAAACTCATGACGTCATATCAATAGTAGCTCATGCCATGGATAAGATCATCGCTACTTCTTTGCCATGTTTAATGGTGTGCTGCCTGTGCGTCAATGCCAGGTCAACAGGTCATTGCCAGGGGCTACGCGTAAACACAACCTGGCCATAAACTTGTGAACATCTCGCGTGTTGCGTTCGCCTTTCGTCAGCCGACATCGCTGTTTAGATTTGTTGATGTCGTCGTTAGCGCCTTGCACGCTCACATTCCCTTCGCATGCTGCGATAAAAACTTAAAATGTTCTCAAAATTGTGTACGTTTATGAAATTTACAACAACAACGAAAGCGAAGACTCGAAGTTATAGTGTTCATTTCTACCGCGAGAAGACGCTGTTTCATCTCAAGAAATTCCATGAGAAAATATCGTGCAACCTGCTATTAACAATGGATACAATTCAATCATAGAAACACAAATTACTTCGCCACACAAGTGGAGCGCGTTTATTTTCCACTTCGCGTGTTGGCAGTCTGGTTGGTTTGTGTCCAACAGGTCACGTGATGTCATTAAGGGTCATGTGAACAAATAATGTGGCAGAGGACCGCGTGGTCGCTTGGTCAACGCCTTTCGCCTGCTCCAAGACCTCTTGTTTTGCGGGTACAGGCAAGAGGAAGCCCCATTCATTTGACAACCATCAGAAGGGGAGGCGCATCCAAAAACGACGACTATTTACTAGTTTTGTCGGTATATCGCTCACTTCCTGATGTGAAATCCAAACGATCATTGCATTTGACTTGTCAACAAAGGGCCTCCGAGAAATAAAATCCAACACTCTGGCCAGGAAGGTGCCTCATCTCGCTCGCTGTCGGCACAAAGGAACCTGTTGTAGAATCGATATTGTCACCGAACCTTTCAACGGGTACAGAAGACGACTCCATTTAATTAAGTGGACCACGCGTTTGTGTTTGTTGTTATTCTTGCTTATAGTTCATCAGATAGAGGGACTTCTGTGACGTGATAAAAATAAGAGTAGTCAGGAGTTGGAGCGCCGACGACCAAAACCTTACGCCTTAGATGTTACGTAATCGTAATCAACCTGTCATGTCCACTTGCTAAGTGACGCCGGCTGGGGGGCCTGGCTCACCATTTGCTGCGGCTTCTTTGCTTGTCCTTTGCCTGCGCCAGCCAGCTTGGTCCGCCCCTGGGGCAATTCCCGCCAGGTCAAGTCCTCTTGTTAGGAGAATATATTTTGATCACAACCGGCAAAATCTAGGCAAATCCTTCCTACTAATACTACTTTGTTTATATTCAGTAGCAGCCTTAAAAGCAGCTTTCTTAATCATCTGTTTTCTTTTAAAGAAGATTTATGACTTGAACTAATCAATTTTAGGACATTTCCGACGTGTTAGCTCGAAATTCTCCTGTATTTTGGAAAGATGTGAACAGCTCTTTCGAACACGTGTGTCGCAAATAATTCATTGATTTCAGCCAATCAGCGTTGAGAAATCGGGATTGTGCCGTGTTGTTTGCATGACGAAACGCTGTCTTATTGTTGTGTGCCCGCCCACCAAATGGAGCAGACAAAACGCAAGTGAATAGGGAGAATGCCGTATTGTTGAGCGCACAAAACTCCCCTCTCTCTGCCCATCTGCCGGTTGTCGTGACATTGAAACACTTGGTCATCAGTCCAGTCAACAATCATTCGCAATCGCCAGTTTTGAGAAACCGCTTCACGAGGCGGACGTGCCAGCACAGCGCAAATACAAGGTGCTTTCTGCTGTTTCACCGGCAAAGGTTTGACTGGGCGTCGCGAAAAGATCGCGTGCCGGTCAAAGTGGTTGAGCATTTGGAGAAGACCGCCGCCACGGAGGGTGTTGGTTCTTATTAGTACGGAGCACGACACTTCGCACATTACTGTTTATCGCAAATCGGAGACGCACGTATATGTTGCTGCGAGGAAACTCGACGGCAGAAGACACGGTGATGGAGGAATTATTGCCACAGCCACACAACAAGGATGTTGATACTGCCGCTGAATGCTTGTTGGCCATGTCCTGCCCTACCACAACGAAAGATGATTTAACATGCTATGAGGAGACAACGACAGAACGACACGGCAACAGTGACGCAAGCCAATCTCTGATGCTCGTCGCCAACATTCTCGCGACCCTGAAAGACGATTGGGGTCGGGGCAAGAAGGCTCCGCTCACGACCAAAAGCCCATTTCTTACGCCGCCAAGAAGCGAAACAGCTTCGCCGGTTGATCTGAGACAAGATGAAAATGACATGAAAGCAGTGTCGCCATCAGGCGTTGAGCTCGTGAGTCACATGGGAAGGCGCGCCAACAATTGTGCCGTGGCTGTCTCTGTGCGTCGTGCCCCTCCTACTCACTCCGAGCACGTTGCTAACAAACACAACGACAACAACTCAGCAAAACGCCGGCTCGTCTCACTTGGCAACACAGTCGACGAAGATGAATTACAATTTGCTGCTGCTATCGGCCCCAGTTCGACTAAAAAGAAGACTCATTTGTGTCCTTACAAGGGATGTACTAAAGTCTACGGCAAGAGCTCACATTTGAAAGCCCATCTTCGCACGCACACCGGCGAAAAACCATTTCATTGCAATTGGACCGGTTGTGGTAAAAGCTTCGCCCGATCTGATGAACTTGCTCGTCATTTTAGAACGCACACTGGAGAAAAGCGTTATGTCTGTCCAGTTTGCCAGAAACGTTTCATGAGAAGCGACCACCTCTCGAAACACGCGAAACGACATCCAAATTACGACCCGGTGACGAAAACAGTGAAAGGAGAGTGAATTCCGACGGGTTCTGGTGGTCACGAACATCTATTGCCAGGCTCTCTCGTGACTACCCATTTCCCAAGCTTTCCCTTGCATTTACTGAGACTTCTCAAGCTCATTGGTAGAGATTTCGGCTGTTCTTTCCTCTTGGAAACCTCTGAATCATCGACGCCATGGCCAACGCGTGCCGTGTAATGTTTACTCGGATGCCTCGCCATGCGTTGCTTTGAAATCACATTCAAACTGACTCTCTCTCCTCGTCACGTACCATCTTCGCGTTGGCCCGTTTATTGAAACTATCCTAAGCCTTGCTTCCAAATTGGCTTTTGCACTGACTGACAGAACTACAGCTGCAGCTTTGAAGGGGATTAATGTCTTCGACGAATTTCGTTGCTGTGGATTGTGTAAGTTGAAGTGTGGGTGTGTGCTGTTGAATTTTCGCTTCATTTTGCCGGCGATTGTGGATTAATTTGCCGCCAGATTACTGGTGCTGAAACCATAAAATGCCGTTATCTGCCGCCCGTATTAAAATTTAGGCAGTATTTGGTATTTAGTTTTTGTTTATCGATTCTGTTATTCCGTTATTTTTGATTTGACCCAAGCGAGCACTTGGGCTCTTGGTCTGTTGACAAACGCTTGCTAGATTTGCAGCGTCAATGTTTTTGTTTACGAGGTCAGTCATAGTATAAACGTTTACAAATTTGTTAATCCCGAAGGGCTTTTGCTGACCGGGCCCTAAATTAATTAATTTTTGGTATAACTTGATATTTTTCGTTTCAATGTTTCTGCTGAGCAGCTCATCGAAAACCTGCTCTGTGGGAACGACGGTTTTAATGCTTTTGTCGATATTATTATTTCGACCTTACAAGTGTAAATACCCTAAAGTCTATTTAAATTATTCTCGGCTTTATTGAAGCAAATCTAATTTCTTCTCCGTCTTCGTATTTAATATTGAAGAGGGTTCGTCAGCCCTTAACAAGCCAAGCTTTCCTTTTCGTTCGTGTAGCGCGTCTTCAATCGCAACACGTTTATATAAGACGGAGATAATCGACCTTTCTGTCATAAAATCGCAAATTTATGAAAGAATATACCCTGATATCTTTATCTATACATATATAAATATATAACGTAGAACTTCTGACTTGATTAATAATATATTGCTCTTCTCGAAATGTAAATACTTTATTCGGAGATGATATTTCTGACTTTCTCGTCTCGTTGCAAACGGTTGGCCGATGTTTCGGCATTTTTGTATACATATCGTGCCGTTCGTTCGGAACCCATTTGTTTACATGCTTGCCGTTCAATGTTGTTGTCTATTGGACATGCAAGATTGTGAGATTAGACCTTTGCTCTTTTCATTACAGCAAGCATGTTTTTATGACCTTGGATTTTGCCCAAGGGATTTGTTGATGCTTTGCGATTTGTTGTTAGCAATGAAAATAAATCGCTGCTGGAAAGCTTGTTTGACACGACTCGTGTGGTTTGATAGAGCTCTATTTCTGTCTTCGTCATTCATTGTTGTCACACAACGTAAACTTCTTTTTAATTTCTCTTGGGTGTTCGCTGAAAATGGTGTAAGTTTGCTGACTAAGTTTCACTTACACGACAAAGGCAGCTCCGTTTATCTTACGGTTTGGCAAATTCACATCTATTTGTTGTCAAATGAGGCTCAGAACCAGCTGCATCTCAGATTTAAATGCTGTTGTTGATCAATGTTTACGTTTTCACTACTGATATTGATATTTGACTGCGTTGGCAACAGGCAATGTTCAGAATAGTTTCGATACTTTGGCTCATTTCTAGCTTGCATCATTTCTAGTTATCAAAACAACTCGGTCTGGAAAGTGCTCGCATGACTGAGAAATCGTGACAGATAATTCGTGACCTGACCAGGCTCGTTGTGGTTTTTTTTCGTTTGTCTGTTGATTTCTGGCTGCACTTTCAACACCACGGTTTAGGGTTTTGAACCGATACTGGAACGCAAGAGCACCTATTTCCAAACCACAACAGTTCATTTACATGCTAATTATTTGTAGTTATTTTGTCGTTATGTTTAACTTTCTTGCTATCAGAAAACGAAAGGGGAAGAAAGAAACGTGACTTGCGTGTTGGGTAGTTTTTTCTCTGTTTTTGTATGCATGCCACAGTCTGGCAGCGAATGAATCAGAACAGTGCCGTATTTGTTCCACTCTCATTATAGCGGGGCAATTCTGCCTGTCACGACTTCCTTTCCAGTAACTCAACAAATTTCCCTGTGAAACAAGATGGACGTTTGCATGACATGGCTTTTCTCCCTCTTGTAAAGCTCATGTCTGTAGGTCAAACAAATTCTGTGGGGGAATTTTATATCATTTTTTATCATTGTAAATCGTTTCTCACGCTTTTAGTCGTGCAAGGTTTACAATATCATTTTAATTGAAAACAATTTAGTCTATTGGCACATGGTCCCGCTGTTTATTAATCAACTGCTAATTTACAATACAAGTCTGAAGGAAAACCATCTTCACAAAATGGATGTTAATAGTTTAGGTGAACTCGTGATGAACCATACGATAGTCGATAGCACGCTGGACGCTGGTTACTCTGATTTAGAAAATAATGCTCAGATATTTATGCCGTGTGAACTTTCACAAACAACAGACTATATATAGGAGAAATGCTTCTTTATTTTTCTCTACTTCTTTAGCAACTCATGTAAAAATTGAATTGTTTCAAAATAACCTATTGTGTTTTGGTCTCAAAGCCAATATATAACGCCATGAGTATGATCTCATTCGGATATCTCGTTACAATGAGCCTTATTCAAAGCCCTAAATCCCTAACGAAGTGAGCAGCGATTCATTCAAGAGTTGAAATGCATAGAATTATTCATGGATGAACGCCCAATATGATGATCTGTGTTCGTTGGACTCACAGCCCGTGGATGTGGGCGCCTATCGTATTATTAAGCAATGTTACGATAGAAGCATGCAAATTACCCAACAATGAAACCTTCATATTGAATTTCAAGTGTTTCAATCGGCTTTACAAGTAATTAAAACCGTTATGTTTACCCTCATATAAATTGAGGTTGTTGCCATGGTTCACAGTTGCCCTAGTGACGGGTGGTTACACGTGGTCGAAAGTGCGAGGCAGATGGACTCCGCCGGGGGTAGTAGGTGAATTGCATGGATTACTATTTATAATAAATGTGTTGATTGTGGAATCAACAAATACAGATGCAATCAATATGATAAACTATGATAAGATTAAGATTAATGAGTTTGCTGTTAAATTGGAGGGCAGGTGGCGTGCTTGGAGGTCATCATATCTCAGGTGCCGGCCAGGGTCGAGCACGCAATAGGGTTATCTTGCGAAATCCCAGCAAATATCAATTCAGATAACATCGATCATCGGAAATGCTGTAGCCACCTTTTTAAAACGATAGTTTAGTCCAATATAATAAGTTTTTCACTTAATCCGTACAAAGTTGTGGATTTTGTTGAATTCCTTTAGCTGGATCAGGATGAAATTCGAATGGCCTCAGCATTCTACTATGGTGGAATTAAGATTGCCATACGTAGTCTTGCAGCTCATTGATTACCCAGAATAAGTGAACATTGCAAATTACGTATAGTCGGATTTCTCGAATATGTCCTGTATCAGAGAGCGGAGCGTACCCTGGAAAGGAGAGGGGATAGAAATAAAAAAGAATTGTAGAGAAGAAATAATAATAATAGTATTCTTCTCCGCAACTTCCCTCGCCAATCTCAGCTTCGAACCGCCGAAAGCAAGCTCCACCATTCCACATCCATGGGCGACATGGCACCTGCACAAACCATGATGCTTGAAAAATTCTAGAAAGTAATTTGTGATGTGCCAGGTTGAACATAAAAGCAAGCAATTATACTCAAATCACAGATCAATGTCTAATGTCAAAAAAATGTCAATGTGTAATTACGTATCGTTGGAATGCAGTCATTATTGCACATGGATAATTGCTCAAGGAATCAGCTCCGTGAATATTTCTTAGAAATGTGCACGAGATCTCAAAGGACATACCTGGATTGACGTCATTACCAACCGATGTAAACAGCAATGGGCACAAAATGTAACTGCAGCAGGTCGTGACAAAACGTCATTGAACCATGACCTAAAATGGACGCATAATAAACGGAGACATGCTGTTCTTGCATCACACAGAACGGTTGAATGCCTAGAGGTTACCACCATTGTAACGTAAGCCGTACGTCAATGAACTTCACGGTTCACCGATTTTCAAAAAGGGCGTGTTTCTCTTTCAATTTCACACAACAGGTTTCGCATTCAGACACCGGTTCCTTACAAAACACATTATTCCATGCTAATTGCCTTTTCAGTGGAAAGAAGAAATCCCCTGCACAATTGACCCCTAATTCCATGTCGTGGCTTAAAGGATCTAGTTTCGACACTTTCGTGTAGTTACATGCTTGGACTGCTAGGAACTTTGTGAATAAAGGAAACCTTTGAAATATTGTGCGAAGAAAGAAAGAGGTGTTATAATTAGAAGAATATCAACGGACAATGTATCATACGATATAAGTTGAGTTGACACAGTAATAATCAGGACTCTCCGAATAGGCAACAAGGTAAAACAATAGACACGTTCATAATCACCACAACGACACACTACCATGTTTCCTTGTGTCTTCTCATGGGAAAATCACATTGGAAGCAGTCGAAACATAGCACAAGGTTCTTTCTTGTATAGTATTAGCAAAGCTAGCAAGTATACAGATGTACAGGAGCTAGGAGCAGATATGGCGTTACGCTCACATAGAGGTCGCCAACGGGCCCTGGTCCATGTCGAATGGCCACGCTGAGACTGCCGTCAAAGCCATGAAGACACTTATCAGGAAGTTTTCGATAGGTGGTGCTCTTCCCGCAGACTTCGATGAAGCAGGGATGGAATGGGCCAAATTTCCACGTGCCGACGGCCTTTCTCCCACCCAATTCCTTTTTTGCCGCCTACTCCGCACCCTCCTGCCTGCCCACCACCTCTCGTTTGCCCCTTCGTGGAAGCAAACCGTTCTTGGGACTGACCAGCGAGCTGCTCACGTTAAAGAGCGTGAAACCGACCAATAGAACACAAGCGCGCACAGTCTCCATCCGTTGGCAGTTGGCTCCAATATCCGCCTTCTGCACCCGATCAACAGCCGTTGTGACAGAATTGGTACAATCGTCGCAGTCAAGCCATACTGCAAGTACGACGCCAAGCTACCTCAGTTCTGGCGCCCTTCTTATGCGTAACCGTTGGATGCTGCGTCCTAGCCCGTTGAAGACACCTTCACCTTCGGATGCGGTCTCGACTCCGCCCTTCAATCCTCTTCTCCGTCGTAGTCCTTGTTTATCTAGCTAGTCGGCCTATTGTTATGTCAGATGTAGCTGAATTTGTAACAGTCCTACATCTCAAAAGGGGAGGTGTAGACGCCTGGTAACCAGTTCTCGGTCATCACCGTGGGTATGTGACAGGATTGACATTCTAATGCACGATGATCGATCGACAACACGTCTCATTACCTCGATCATCACAAAGGCGTGGGAGTGGGATGAGAACACACTGTAACCCTTAATATTACAGAAAGATCTGTCAATTCTATATCCAATGGATGTACGTGCAAAGCATTTTTGATAATAAATATAAGTATAATATATTAAAACCTACCAGGCGACAATGATCAATATAATTATGATTCTATCCACTGCAACATGCTAGGATCTTCTCAGTTTCGGTGATATCTATAACAGTCGAATGTGGTGTAGCGTGCTCGTTGCACACGTGCAAAGCATTGAGTAAATGATTGAATCAGGGACGACTGGACGAGGCAATTTAATCCTCTACTCCCAGTTTCACGCGAGTGCTTTTGCAGCAAACCTAATTATTCGTAACCTCTTTCTCGTGACAATTAGCCTCTTATATTAATCTCCATTGTTCTCGCTCCCGTCTGTCATATAAAGATCGTTGCCGTTTGTATCTAGCCAGAGAGAGAGTTAGCCAGAGTGCTTATTACACACATTATTCCCAGGACATGTCTCGTCATTTAGTCCTTATTTAGTTAACAAGAAACGGACCACTCCATCTTGTTACACTTTCATCATTATCTACAGTATTCGTTTTAAAATCAACCGGCCCTTGCATGTGCTATATACTCTGCTGATGTGTATTCATGATCTTGCTTGCTGCTCAAATGTTGCACTAGAAATGACGCAACATTCTCGCCTTTGATTTACTACATACATCAGATCAATCGTTGAGGCAAGCTGCCCTACGTAGATTCCTTTCCTTTGTTAATGGTCTCCGGCCAAATAAACAAGCTTTTAGCTTACGGAATGACCATATATTTCTAATCCTGTAGTTTTGATAGCAAAATTGTATTGACTTTTATCTTTCTTTGTTTATTTGTTGAATTACTGTGATCAAAATAATATATCTATCTATTTACCTCTCTATCTATTTATAGCAAAAGACATCGAACTGATGGAGAAAATTCAAATACGTTCTGCCTGGAAATCTATGTGCCGTACAATCTGCCAAATTACTCTATACCTTAATCGTGTAATTGTTCTAGGATATAGAATAGAAGCACTTGGACTAATTACGTATGCCATAACATTCATCCATGTTCCTACTATATTAGGGAAATTTATCTCCAAAATCGAAATCGCTTCTGAAAAGCCTTGGTATCATCCTGAGTTGGAATCTCAACCACAGTGAGCATTGCTCTGACATTTTCTCGCAAGTATATCGAGGAGCCTTTTCATTCTTCCAAACTTTTTATTCGTGTGACTCAAGGTATTAACCTTGGCTGTAACTACTTTATGCCCTCGTAAGCAGGGCAGTAAAAGTTACCTATAAAAAGAAACTATAGCTACAGTTAGATTTACATTATTTCGATTTATTAATATTATTATTTATTTGTCAAAGATGTTGAAAAATACAGACATACATTTGACAGGCTAGCACAGGCAAGAAGGACTTGCACTTATATACAGTCTAAAAACGATTTCCAAAATTGTGAAAGGTTAATATTATCTAACTTACTTTTAAATGAATAAAGCGACTCTGACGACACCTCATTGTTGGCCGTAATGAGTTCCAAAGGGGGAGCGACACGATTACAAAAAGAAAACATAATGAGGAATGTATCTACTTTGTAGCTTTTGAGAATGTCCACGTAAGTGAAAAGTTACTAGTTACTGTACAAAGTTACTATACTCTCTAAAGTAATGTTCAAAAATTACTAGGTACCTGTCAGGTTACTACAGTATAGTTACAATAATTACTTTCAAAGATGCTTTC
Source organism: Calvadosia cruxmelitensis (assembly GCA_900245855.1). Lineage (NCBI taxonomy): Eukaryota > Metazoa > Cnidaria > Staurozoa > Stauromedusae > Kishinouyeidae > Calvadosia > Calvadosia cruxmelitensis. Next base: position 20,217 of record OFHS01002089.1, read on the forward strand.
ATCGATGTAAGGAAGAAAAGTGTAGCATAAGAAAAGAAGGTATAATTTACAGGTGTATCTTACACAATTGCAATTTATCCCCTGCCATGGATTTTTCATGCATAAATGAATTCTTAATTGCATTGTATCTGTGGCAGGAATATTGCTAGTTGTCCCTATAGGCTAGCCTCGTTGTGTTATTACCTCGGTTTTTGCTCATTGTATCACTTCTTCCGTTTGGTCTTTGGGAGGGTGTGTCAGTGTGAGATGTAGAGATTGAGTTAGGGTGAATAAAATTCGTGCACTTTCTGGGTCCTGTTTGATTTTTTGCCCACAGTATCTTACAGGTATCCAGTATCAACTAAAGTCTACATTATGGAAGTGAAAAGTTACCTTGGAAATTTCAACATCAATTCAAAAGTTCAAGCGAAGTTTAGAACTGATAGACCTTAAGTCAAAATGTCTTGTATACTAGTAACTCGTGTATAGTCTTGTCCTTTAAATTTGCATTTGTACTTTGGCTTTATGTAAGTGGAAGTTATTCTTCCCATTATTTGCCAGTCAAATCTTTGGCAAAAAACATACATACAAATAATACAATGTCATACATACATACATACATACATACATACATACATACATACATACATACATACAAAAGTTACTTGCTACTTTGAAAATAGTATCTAAATACAGTTAAAAGTTACTTCCAGTGAAAAGTAGTTTGTTACTTTACGATCTGCTTGTTAGAAAGTTCTCTCCTGTCTGAATCTATGGCCAACTAAAGGCATTAACAGATCGAAACGAATGCAACGTTGCCGTACCCGAAGAACATAATTACAAAATCGAACATTTCACATAATGTTCCAGCTACGAAGACAGTTTGAACATTCTTACAGCTCCCATTCTTGGAATATAGACATTTTCGTTTTGACTTTTGTGTTTTCGATTTTTGAATTGCATTGTAGATATTTTATATTCGTCTTAATTAACTTGATTGAAACTTTTATTCAATTTTTTAGTTTCGTGTATTTTAATCCTGTTCATCATATGATTTGATTTGATATAATTATTTGTCAAATAACAAGGAATCTGACAGGCAAACACAGGTAAACCGAAGTTACACTATAGACATGCAGCCTACAAAGAATATTTACAATATTGGGAAAAATCTACGGTGTCCATTAGACGTTTGAATGAATAAGCAGAATTACATTCAACAACTTTACTTGGTAGTGATCGAGTTCCATATGGGAACGACGCGGTTTAAGAAAGAGTTGGCAATCGAACTGTTTCGGATGGTGTTTGGGACGCAGCTGAAGCAAATGTCCACGCATACAATAAGTAATGAAATGATCATTCGAGTAAAATTCACATACTGAACTGATAAAAAGACCTAAGTTGGATAGATAATGCAAATATAAGTTGAATTTAGTTATTTGCAAAATTCAATTGTATTGAACAGTGTAAATATATAAGTCGTGGTCAAACCAGGACGATCAGAAATATCTCGCTTGAAAATTCGTACGAATTCGGGAGCAACTTCTCTATTTAATTTGTTGTTTACCGTTAGAATAATTATGTACAGTGAAATCTGTCTATAGCGGTCACCTCTGGGACTTGAGAAAAATGATCTTTATAGACAGATGGCCTTTCTGTCTGTTATGTTCTGTTCGAGTTATACGACATGTTCGCTTTATGCGACATTATTGTTATATTATGTGGCATTGTTTATACCGCGCTGCCTAACTGGCAAAATGGATTATACCACATCTTGGACGGCTGGACATTTACCACACATACTATTATTCATATTATTACTGAAATATATATCTTACAGTTGGCTTAACATTATCGTCATCTTATCTCCGCAAATTCCTACGTTGTTCTTACCAACACTATCTGAAATTTACTTTACATTATAAACATACACCACTGTCCAGATTGATTTCTATACAAAGTGTCATTTTGGGATTATGAAGATTGGCCTTTATACACAGGTGGCTGCTCTATAGAGGTGGCCGCTAATACAGGTTTGACTGTATATGTAAGATGCTGAAAGACCACATGGTATCTTACCACTCCACTTCAGGGACTGCACCGTGCCATAAGAACACACGAAGTAGAAATACCAAGACAATGGGAACAAATGTAGAAGTTATGTAGCGTTATAATATCTATATTTCACAAACGTTTGTCTGTCTGTTTGTACTGTAAGTATTTATGTTTAAAACCAGGTACCTGCCACTTGTTAGCAAGTACGAAATTTCCGACCTCTGGGAAATAACACGGCTCTGTTTGTGCACGGTTTTCGAAAACACCATACACAGCGCCAACGCTCAAACCAGGTCAAAGTTGAACAATGCAAAGTGACGCAGAATCTAACTGAGCCAGTTTCTTGAAAAGGCTGCCATGAAGCCGATCTATGTTTTCTGAAAGTTTGATAAAATTATCACTGTGGAATGGGCACCTTGAATTTTTGGTGCTTGCCTTTGCAAACCGTTGCATTCGAATGCTTGGAAAGGAATCAATTGCAGTCGCTTGGGAGCAGTAGCTGAGCTGAGATGCTCAACATTCGACACTGGCTGACGCTAAGTAAGCAGGTCGGATCAGCTATTTATAATATTACTTATAATGTTCTTAAAGTTGATTTTACTATGTTCAGGTAGCTTTATGAGCTAAAACGGAGAACTGTGATTTGCATTGGATTAATTAACCTCCGCCTAAATGCGAAGCAACGATGCTGGACGCAACTACTAGTTTATAAAATAGATCACGTTGGCTTATGGGATAAAACTAACAACATTGCTTGAAAACAGTAAGAAAGCATAAAAACACATAGGGTATGATATGAGAACAATAAGAGATATGAGAACAATAGGTGATATAAAAACAATGGGAATTTTATGATATATAATATAAATATAATACAAGAATTTATAGAGCGCTAAAAC
>OFHS01002091.1:0-12655 GCA_900245855.1 Calvadosia cruxmelitensis
TGTTATCTGTCGTTTGTTTACAACACATTTTATTGTTTCCATTTTGTTTCAACTGCCAGGCAGTAGTTGTTATTAGTAAATAATCAAGCATTCCCCTTTTTGGGACCAGCCAGGAGCCTCCGTGTGACATAGTTATAACTCAGAAGACCTTGCGTCTTATTTTAATAAACGAAGTGTTTCCCCGTCCGGCTGCCGGACGCCTAACTCGTCGTGATCGCCGTCCGGCTGTCGGTTTGCGCACGCGCAGCTTTTCGGGATGGTAGCCAGCTGCGTTCTAAGTCTAATGATGTTCATTTTATGAGTTCTGTATTCTATTTCAGTGGAAATAATATATGTTTCGTGGGTAAAAAACGCAGACGGAAATGCGTTTTAAGAGGTCAAAGTGGCTTCTTATTTCCCAAAAATTTTCCCGAGGGGCATGCCCCCGGACCCCCCTAGGAGGGGTGCCTCCGGCACCTGGGGCTTCGCCCCTTCATTCTTGACCTGGTAATCTCAAATCCTCGGTCCTCCCCTGCAGTCAGACATTAACATCTCACAGTAAGTACAAATATTAGAGAAGCCCCGCGGTGCAATTCGAGGAGAGCGATCCTTGCTTCTCATAGCGTGGCCGATGGATCGTAGCCTGCGCTACTGCACGATGGCAGATGTCGATCGCGTTATCTGCCGTAATTTGATGGCTGGGATGTTTTCTTTTGTTGATCGAGTAACTTTATTTTAACGTCCCTACAATCGATTTGACAAGCAGTTTAGTTTAGGCTTTAAAATATAGTTTCCTTAAATAAGTTATGCTTACCTGATTCCATCCGACTGAACGAGTATTTTTGTTGAGAAGTATGCATCTTTGAATGGTATTGTTCGTACTATATTGTACTCATCTGATATATAGTGACGATTCCAAAATGCTACAGTCCCGGTCCTATCGATTAGTTCTTGGACATTGAAGATTCGTATTTTTCCACCAACATGGTAAGGTCCACTAGCATCTGGCCTAGAAAGTTCGACATCAACGTTGTCCCCCAGAACATTTTGTTTGCCATGCAGGAGAACATTCCACTCAAATGCTTGCATTAGAGGATTTACAGAGGGAGATATTGAGTAAGAAACCTGCAGATTATTCAGTTCAATCACGCCGGGAAAAGAAACTAAAGTCTCAGTCAGGTTCACATATATAGATAGCTCTTGCGTTTCCGCCGACCAGCAAATTTCATCGAAAATACAGAATTTATCTCCAAATAGAACACTATCTAGCGGTCTTCCATTGCTTGCAAAGTGTATGACGTCATCAACTTTCATCTTAAATCTCTCGTCACATATAGCATGCATAGCACCTTTCGAATAGGTGAGGCGAAAAGATGCTTTCTGCGGGATGTTATTATCTTCAATTGTTGTCTTTTGTTTAAAACTCTCACGAAGATTTAAACCATACAGGATACTCGTCCCTGAAGGAAGCTTTTCCAATGTGCTATTAGTTACGTGGAAAGAAGTGTGAGTTGTGACAACCTCTGAATTGATGATAGGAAAAGAACCGGAAGCTAGCGACAGCAGCATTCTTTCGCGTGGAAGGAAATTTTGAATAGGATCTAACCCGAAAGCTTTGTGTTTAAAAATATTTTTGATAAAAGGTACTGGATTCGTGGCGTTGACGTCAATTAGTATGGCTCCCCTTGGACCAATCCTGTCACTGGCTTTATACCATTGGATGACAACATAGATTTTCTGAACACGAACTCTATTGAATCGTCGTGTCCATTGTTGTTCTCCTTGTCCTATGTCTCCTTCCATTACGAACTCAAATCCCACGCCAGGTGAATAGGCTCCACTGATTTTCCCATTACTTACTGTCAATGATTTTATAGCATTTTCTGCCTGTGTACTCGGATAGCTCAATTTGGAAACAATTCCGCTTCTTGGTGCTATAATTTCAAAGAAATCCTCCAATTGGAATCCTTCAAATATATCTTCAAAGTTAACATTGATCTCGTTGCTTCTCATATCTTTCGTGAAATGTACATTGAGAATTTTGCCTCTGTGTTGCACGTGACCATATCCGCCTTCTATCTTGACTCCAAGATTAAATGATAAATCATTTCTATCCATCGCCTCCAATGTCATTCTAACGTTACTAACCGGTAAATACTCTCCAGCGAGATTAATTGTGCCACTGTTAGCAACAGTCCCACGACGTTTATTATCGTGGTAACTTAACCCGTGAAGATCAGATCTAAAATAATCCAAGGACCATACATCTCTGAAAGCGTTTTGCAGCGCTGAATAGAAGTTGAAATTATCTCTGACTGAAGATCGCTTTTCACAGAATGCAGTATCTACCGATTGAGATGTGGTGTAAAATGGGCGGCATCTTGGTGCGGATATGGACGATTGATATTTTGCTTGGAAATCTTCCTTTTTAACATTTTCCTCCTTCCCATCATCAACCGTTGAAGAATAATTCACTTTAGTTTGCTTTTGTTCTGAAATACAAAAACAAACCTCATTGAAAGACTATCCATTGCAATCCAGATAGGTAATGCTAAAAGAATTCTTGGCACCCTAAGTGCTGGGGAAAACTTGCATGAAATGTTTTAATTTGTAAATATTGTAGTTTAATTTATTTTTAGAAATATTTTATATGTTAGCATTTAAATTTATTAGGCAGATCGTGACTGCGATTTTATTGTATTGTAGACTCATTTTTATGATTGTTGAACTGCTTGTGAATTGATTTGAGAATAAAATTCCTTTAGTGAAGTATTAAAAAAATATTTGAGAGGGGTTCAATTATAAAATAGTTAAATAAATCAAGACGTTTATTTTCTTTTATGGTACCACAAAAAAGAAAATCTTATAGCGGAATTTATGAAATAGAATGCAATAAAACCACTTCTTTTTTAATTATACTGTATATAAGAAGTGGTGGTCAATTACATTGGCAACAGATACGAAGAAAGAATGAAACATCTATTAACCTTAATTAATGAGCTCTATTACTGCGCAAGAATAGACTGCAATGTGATGGAAGGTCTACAAACACATTGATTACTGAGTGTAAACCCTTAAAATAACGGTGTGTTTTTCTAATATGATTGCATACATCTACTTCAATTGAAGATATGGATAAGTGTTAAGCCCTGGCCAAATGAGCCAACATTTTGGGCCAACATTTTGCAACATTGTTGGATGGTGTTGCGCGTGGCCGGCCAAATGACCCAACATTGGGTCCAACATTTTTACTACTCTTCTTCAACGAGTGTGTCTTTTTGCCTGGCAAGCATGACTGCCCCAGTTTCAGCCAAGTTGACGTTTCGATTTTTTCGCCAAGATTCCTTCCTTGGAATATTCTGAAGACCCTAGGCAGCGCTTCTTGGTTTTCTAGTTACGCAGTACCCCCTCCAGCCGCGCAACTTCATCTTCGTCTTCGGATTCTGACAGTCCAGCGACATCAGAAAGTTCTTCGTCTGTGTAGTTATGCGCTTCCATGTTATGATTCGATTACTTTGCCAAATTTTCAGCCCAATAAATGACAAACTGATTTCTGCAGTGTAGAAAATTGTTTTTCGCGGGAGAGTGTCCATGACGACATCAGACGAGGTTGTCCAATCACAGAGCACCTATTGTTTCGAAGGTCAAATTCTGGCTCAAAATGTTGGCCGACCCGGTCAAATGACCCAACATTCTGAGCCTGCACCTCGTTGTTGGCTCAAAATTTGGCGGTCACCTCGTTGTTGGCGGTCAATAGTGCAAAATCTCAATTACAATGTTATAAGAAAAGCAACATCAATTGACATTTTTGAAAACAAAAAAAGACTATTAATTATTTTTATTATCAGTCATTTTAAGATTTATTTCATTCCATTTATAATTACTTCATTGTATTAGGGTTCGGAACTTGCTCGTGTACTTCTCATTTTTTCGACTGTAAAGCGCTTTTGATCTGCTGTTGTAAAAATCGCTACATAAGAAAAGGATAATTATCATTAATTAGATATGTCCTTTGTTGCCAGTATAGATTATTTATCTACGTAAAGTAACAGAGCTTGAGCATTCCTTGCAATAAAGTGAATAATTAATATAGCAGAGCGAGGTCTGAGTCGAATGTTGTTGCTGAGTGAAGTTACAATACAGCAGTTACAGCTAGTACAGATTTCTCACCTTTCTTGAACTTATATGCAGCGCAATTGTCGTGAAAGGAAACGTCGATGGAGTGCGTTTCACTGTGTTCGCCTTACTGAGCGTTACAAACCCAATATAATGAGTCTTGGGTTGCTTCAATCTCTACTTAATAGCTCTAACTGATGTTGATTCGAAGTTTGCTGCTCTATGGCCCGCTTTTTGTTGCTGTTTGAGTCATTCCTACAAAATTGGAGGTCGGAGTACGAGACTCGGTTATTGTCACGACTCGGATAATATCACGTTTACAATTTTCCTACGGGTGTGAAATTAACCGAGTTACACTGTATCATCATATCGAATGCCTGGTATTCAATACAATTCAAGATATCTCACTGCAAAAATAGCGCTTCCATTTTACGAAGAAAGTTTCTCATTTGGCCAGGAATACTGTTCTTAAATCTAGTGAATAAATACATGTCCTCGCTGCAAGCCACAAATTACTAAGCCAAGTATAAATATTGCAATTGTTCTTCCACCAACCAAGTCTTACTTAAAGAAATTTGATACTTCTAGTGAAATAAGAAAAAAACATTGTCTAGAAAATGTTTTTTCCGTGCTCACTTTACGGTTGATTTATAGCACCGATTATTGACATGTTTTCTGCTGACAACATTTAACTTAACCGATGTAACATATAACCATCTTCTATCGACTGTTTCTTCCTACAGCATTTAAATTGCGAGATGTAACACGCAGCAGTGCTGGTACTTGATTCTGTGCAAAAAGAGAGTACGGATATTTAATTGAACATGCAGATTCTTTGTAACAACTGTATTAAGAATATGTAGTGGCTGACGCGCGGTCTGTGTGAACTCAATGTCGTCATTTTGTAGTCACGTGATAGTAAGAATATGTAGCTGTGTCTCCCTGTAATTATCCTCTTTGCCGTCTGTACTTCGTCGTATCAACAACTCTGTCCGTCCTCGTATCTACGCTGTGTCTCACGACATAGAGCTCTGGCACCAACGACCATATGTACTCCTTGGAACTCTGCCATCTCTCCCTGTCGTGGGACCAGCAGCTTGTCTCTTAATTATGTATTATGTGGAATGCGAAAGTCTCAATCTTCGTCTCTCGTCTTTTCGTCCTCCACAAATACATGAATAGCAGGCAACTCAAGTTGCATTTACACTAGACGGGCTCACACACGCCTTCAAACAAAAGGCTTCGAAGGCGCTTTTCATATATGTAGCGTACCTACATGTAATTATTCATAACCTCTTTCTCATGTCAGTTAGCCTCTTGTATATTAATCTCTATTGTTCCCATTTCCGTTTGTCACATATAAATATCGTTGCCCGTCTGTACATCATTAGATTGAGAGTTAGCCAGAGTGCTGATTACACACCTTATACCCAGGACGTCTTATCATTCCTTCGTTATTATTACAGTCTCGTTACATATACAAAATGCTTACACCGTCATCATCGCATACAATAGATCTAACACCAGGATCGTACATCACATACTAATATATTCAAGAAGATATGATAAAGCATATGTGATATATGTTCATACTTGAACTGCATAAGCTACTCCAGAACACTCTGGATGTCAAAGAGATGAAGAGATAATACTGAATCATGTTTTCTCTAGTGTTGCTAAGAGACACTTGGGACTCTATGTGATAATACAGCGCGTTTCCTTTCTGGCTTGGGAAAGAGGTTAGCGGAAGCCACTGTTGATTCCCGAGCAAGAAGGAACTCTCCCATCTAGCAAACTGTTGTATGAAGTTTTTAATTTGTAAATAGTTTGTAAATAGGTTGTTACTGTAGAGGGTTTTTTAATTGAGGATATTATTGTATTTGCTTGTTAGATTAAGTTTTATCCATTTATTTCTGATCTTGTTTTGTTTTAAACTTTCGAATAAATTCAATATTCTGGATGCTAAGATCAATTGACCAATAATGAACAGTTTTGAAATTCGACGTTAACTCACACGCCTGCTATCTGGAGGATTTTAAGTGGCTAGCAGGTGCAAAGTATCAGGTTTACTCAAAGGAAAAAATTCATAATCAACTTTTTCCAACGTATAAATGACCACCCGTTGAGAGCAAAAGTCGCAGCAAGAATTCAGAATTACCGATTGGATAGCGTTGATCCAGTGCGGTCATGAGGTGATCAGGTCACTTGCTTCTACTTGGATCTAAGCGTATTCAGGCATTTCCCGTTGCATCTTAACTGTCAAGTTTTATCTGTAAACGTATCTGAGACATCATGTGTATGTATAAAAAAGAACAGTGGTGTGAGTCAAAGTCTAGAAGCTTTAAGCTCAAATCCCAAACACCTATTTCTTTTTCAGATTTGGGTTAGCAATATTATTTGACCGAATGCTTGGTTGAGCTCAGACGTTAGAATTAAAATGTAGTCCTACAGAAAAACTTGCAAAAGAATGGTCCAAGAATTACCAGGAGCCATATTCATGGAAACTGTCTAAAGCGTAGTTCGGGACCAAAGATCAAGTACGAACTAAAGTACTAAAATCTGTATTGGAGATTTGATATTTAGTCGCGGACAATGCTGTAGTCCCCGCCCCACAGTTGTCATGTCCGAGCTTACCTAACCGATTTGGGTGCACATACCACAGTTCAACATTGAGAGTTATTTCTTATGCAACTGTCAATATTTAAGCATGTCAAACAATGTAGTTTGTGAGACGGCTTTAGCACATGAAAATGTCAACTTTTGATTTTAGAATTCAAATCACCTATCTTTATAAACCACAATCATTTCTGCAAGGAAAGACTCACCAATATTCAATTTGGCTGAAAATTGATTGGAGTGTTCAATAGTTAAAATAAATGTTAAAATTTTGTTAAATTGGTGCCCCTTCATTATCGCTAGAACATCTAAAAAATGTTTACAGTCCAACTAATGGACTAATAGAGCTATACATATCATTGTAAATGACACTGTCAAATGAAATTCCGCAACCTGCGCCGGAGCCCCATTCATCTATACGAAACAGTCGACTAGATTAAAGGCACGTTTTCATAGCGTTATGCGGCAGTGATTATTTTATTGACCTTGTCTTACTACATTTTAGATGACGATGACTCAAGTTGCAGATGTGTAGTGCGCCACGATAAAGTCATGTGTTGTTTATGATATTTTATTTTAGTTAGATGTACATGATCTAACACTATAAGTTCGTTTCCATCGGATCAACATCTAGAGGAAAACACAGACAAGTGGTCTTTAAATTTAAATATTGTGATTGAGTTTGCCTATAAGACGGATTGTACACGATACAACAACTGATTCTTTGCTGTCAGTCAGATATATTTCAAGAGGCTACAGTTTGTTTGTTCCACACAGCTCATCAATATCAATTCCGTGACTAATATACTGACCTTGGTTCAGCACAGTTTGTGTAACATTGCGTAACGTCATTTAGCACAAAACTGTGTTTACTGTGATGTTTCGTCAACAATTTCAGGTAAAATGCCAACAGCACATACCTGAAAGAGCAAGCAAAGTGGCCCCCAGCAGAAGAAGGAGCACGTAGCCAACGTTGTTAGCCATGGGATTTCTTGTAGAGTTTCTTCTTTTCAACTAAGCCAGCATCTGAAAGATAATTCGTCGTTGAACATATGTATACAGAGACGGCATATCACTAAATGTAGCAGCTCAATATCACAATGAAAGGGCACATCTGAAAGAAACAGTGATAATACCTGCTACAATTTCTTAAAAACAAGTAAACTTTTTATTCAAACCATCGACTGTCATTATTGTGATTGGATTGTAAACAAATTCTAAACCCGTCCATTGTTCTCCATCAAGGAGATCTTTAATCATATCCTAAACTACTCCAAATATGTATTCAATAAGTTAGCTGACAGGCCGATCAATGTAATAATTTCCTGATAATTTCAATGATATCCGGAAGGCGAACGGTAACAGATGTCTGAAAAATATATTTTGATTATAGGATGCTATAACTGGAAGAGAATAAAATTAACTAGTATTTATAAAAAAAGAAAAAGAAAAGAAAAAAAACTGTATAATAAATGTTGGTTCAAGTTTAGGTTCTAACGCTGGGCAACTGCAGGCAGGGCGGTAAAATGCTTCCAGCCACATCAAGCCTTGGGAATTCTGTCTCTTGCAGTGATCATTAGAGAAAGAAACAAAATGGGCTTGCATAGTTCCATCATACTTCAGCATAAATAATTTGAATAAATATTGTCAAGGAAATATTTAATGAAGCATGACAGTCACTTGTAATGAATAAACACCTAATAGTAGCTGATTCCAGCTAGAATTTGTTCCTCAGTTTCATCTGCCAATGATGTGTGGTCGCACTGAATTGCGATGAATCTACTTATTCTACTATTCTACATATGTTTCAAGTTTCTTGGTTATACTTTACAGTTTTCACTTGTAGAAGTTGTGATATCACCGAGCAAGGAAGAAAATACATTCATGACTAGATCACTACAGGTTAACCAACCAAAAATACATATCCGTGGCAATGTTGATATCATTTAAGAAATAATGATGAATATCCACGTTATCGTAATATTATTAGTGGGATAGTGGGATTCTATTCTGATATTTTCATAGATACATCAGATTGTACTTATTACTGGGCTACCAAATTATGCGTTTCCCACTTTGATAAGTATTATATAGTTGAATTTACTTCTAGAAGAATAATTCTTTACATCGAGTTTACGTTCTAGTGTTTAGTTCAAGTCTTTATCTGTGTTCCGTGTTCTGGGAGCATTACCTTTCGTAGACTAGTTGAAAGACATTGTTATTTTACCAATAAAAATTTGAAGGAAGTAATTACAGGAATAACGTTCACATTCAGTTCATTTTATTGAGCAATTCGCAGGTGATTCTAGACAAGTTTCATTGATATATTGCATATCATTTCCCAGAATGTTCAATTGAAATAAAAACGTTAGATAAAAAAAGTCTATCTGTTCAGTACCCTCAAAATCGAGCTACGTCATAGACTCAGACCAGGGTTTCTTTCAAGCGACAATTTTACTCTGGAGCAGATTTGCAGAGAGGATATACACAAAACTGATCTGTGAATACTACTGAAAGCATTCCGAATTTTGTACAAGACCAAATTGAAGTTAACTAGAATAATACTTTATACAAAACGTATTTCAAAATTTCCTTCCTTGTTATTAATTTCAAATTTCTGGTGAAATATTCTATTCGTATATTTTACTTTTTCTGATCTTAGCTTTCCCAGTTTTTATTGGTTTTCCCTTTCCTCAGTGCCTCCTTGTCGCGTTTTGTGTTGTTGAATATCTGATCGATGAACCATGTTGTTATTTCTGTTGGCAGATAAGTCAGTTTTCCTTGATTCTAAGAACAACGTAAGCGCGTTAGAAATTCTAACTTTTAATATCAGTTAATTCTTACAAATCCTACTACTTCAATTCTAACCCATGAAACTTTGCCTTAGAAAGAGAGATCAAATACAAGGTCAAATTCTGTAATTAAAATCGATCGGGAAAAATGTCGAAAATGTAGGCCTATTGAAGAGCAAAGATCAATAACTTCTGAGAAATTTAATATATGGCCATCCGTTAAGCGTCTCAAAGTACCTATACAGCGGAACCAATCATTGTCGCTGGAGAAAAATTTATATTGGAAGAAATTTCTTATCTTTTGATCAGTAGTACCTGGGGTTTGGGGTTTAAGTACACCTCCTGCTATTCCTGCTAAGTACACCACTCCTGATATCGAAGGCAATGAACTACACATGTCTCTCGGTGCAGAGGCTTTATCGTTGAAATTTCATCTGATGCAGACGAAGCACCTATCAGGTAGGCTCTGCTTTATAATTTGGACGTTTTGTAAAGTGTTTGTCACATTCGATCAAATATACCTTTTTTTCAATGATATGTTTTATTTCAGTTAAACATCCTGGAAAAGGATATACAATAAATAAATAAATATTGATATTTTATACGATAGAACTTGTCTAGAATTATCTACAGATTAGTTAATAAAATTATCTAAATATGAATCGAAAATTACCTATAAATACTATTTCATAGTACTTTCTATTTCATACCACTCTCTATTTCAAAGCATTGTGTGGTTCCGAGAAGTAAAAGGACCAAGACGATGTGAAGGATCACAACAACAAGAATAAAAAATATGAGTCGCACAAAGATAATTTATTTTTAATTAAATTTATATTTTATTATTTTTTATTTTATTTTTATTATTATTATTATTTTTTTAATTTATAAATAGTCAGGTCAGTTTTTTAATGTTATTTTTTATTTCTTAATAAATAAGTTTAATAGTTAATATTTCTAGAGTAAATTTATAGTTTTCAATGTTTTGGAAATTAATTATATTGTAAGTTAGACATTTTTACCAAATTACTTTTGTATGTTATCAGTTTATATCAAAATAAAGACAAATATACGAACTTTTCATTTTCTTTCTATAAACTCTCTTTGCACAACGTTTCCTTCGAACAAAGTGAGGTTCGAAAATCCATAGCAAAATGAATGCAGCCACACTAAAAGAATAGTTTCTAGACAAGAATTGCTTTCTTATTTAAAATATCAATTTCTTAAAATAAGACCTGGTCGGTGAAAGAACAATAGTAATATTCATATTTGGCTTAGTAATTTATGGCTTAGAGCATGGACAAGTATTTGTTTACTAAATTTAAGAACAATATCTTATGAAATGAGAAATTTTGTTCTTGAAATGGGAATTACATCTTTTGCAGTGCAAAAGCACTTTATCTCGATTTCATATCACATTCCTCATCCAATCAGATTAAGATAGTAACTAAATTGCAATTTTATACCATGTTTTGTGACATGCTCTAGCGTGAGAAACATTAATACATATTTTTCAATGCTAAAATCGAGACGTAACTAAAGACATAGTCTTCGCATTCTTCGCATTTGCAACAACTCCTTTTTCAATCTAGTCCGTCAAATGACGTAATGCGTTGCGACTCATAATTATCTACGTTATTCATGAATAGGGTAACATTAGTAAGGCCATCTGTTAAGAGTAATGTATTGCATTGAGCTTCTTTGGCGCTCCTTTTAAGATATCATATTTCATGGGTAAACGTTTCAAGGTGATATGTGGCAAGCTCGACCCATTGTTTGTTCATTTTCCTAGATTTTTCGTAGGAAAGAAGTATGAATTCCAAACATAGCTTATTTATTTCTTTTCGCGATAGACGTAAATCGAACTTAAAAATAACAATTTTTATCTCAAATGTTCATAAAAGAGGAAAAGGTTCTGCAAAAACAAGCAAAAGTAGCAAAGCTTGAAGAATTCCGCATCAGAATCAAATCCAACTTTCGCCATATTCCGAAATCAGAGACATCAACCTTCCCCATAATGCACTTGCTTTTCTAAAATGATGCTTGTGAAAGTGGTTTATAAGCGTTTACCCGAGTATAACCGGGTATATATACTTTCAGCGCAGAGCATCTTACATGTCTCCAGCATCATTAGAGCGTTTCAAATCTATCTACATGCACTTTGGGAATGGGGAGGTATGATGCAAATCGTCTTGATCTGTAATTAGAAATGGATATCTATGCTCTGTTGGATCTAACTTTACAATTTGAAGAGATTACTTTTATGCATTAATACTTCTTTTTTGTTTAGGTATGTTGCTAGTCTACGTATCCATTGTGTTTCTCCTGACCAATTCGGTTGTGGCTTCGAGCATCATGGAAGATATGCTGTCCGGTGTGTATCATGCCAATAGACTGAATATGTTTGGATCGGATTATTCTGAATTAAGTGGTCGAGATGAAGTGAGATCATCTACTGTCGCAAGAAGCGCAAGACTCAGTAAGTCTAATAAAATTACTAAAGGGGCATACTCTCAAATTCCTCTTCCCGATGAGACTGTTATCAGTAAATTGCTTGTTACAATGTCGTATATAGAAAACAGTAGCTATATAATCTCAATTTCTCACAAAAGGTTGAGTTATTAACTATCCTGTCTTAAATCTGAATTTACTACAGTAACAGGTCTAGTAATAATTACGTCTATTAGTAATTTCACTTCAAATTAGACGCTTTCAGAAACGATCTGACGATGATGTATAAGATAAGCAATAATTTAGTCAACTTTGAGATGGATTAGTATGGTAAATATGACAATAACAAGTATTATTTGCGTGGACACTCACTGAAGGTAAAGACCAATTCGATCTGCACATTGAATATGGTGAAAAATCAATTTATAAATCGTGTTGTCCCATGGTGGAGTTCGCTGCCTGAAGACCTCGTCACTTCAAAGTCTATATCCATCAATTCAAATCTGGCTTCAAAGCTACGGATCGGTCATGTAACTGTCTATTCTATTAGAACAGTATATTGTCAAAATATGTATCTACACTGTTGCATACATGCAATGATGTAAGTATATAAGCGAGGGAAAAATCCCTCCTGTAGTGACCGGAGTAATGCGCACAACCAGGCTGAGTGCTGCAGATTCACGAACTAATATATTTCACAA
>OFHS01002092.1:0-23129 GCA_900245855.1 Calvadosia cruxmelitensis
ACAGTCTCTTGAACAAGGGCTCTGCATGGGAAAGTTGTCTAACGCCAACAATTAGTCTTACACATTTGTTTTGTAACTTTTCCAGAGACCTCACAGAAACACTGTGGCCCCAAATAGGTAGTCGGAAATCTAGATGAGGTCTAATTATTGTATTATAAATTTGCAACTTATGATTAACTGATAAAAAGAGGCCTTCCCTCTTCCTCTTAATGCACTTACCACATAAATCATGCCATAAATCACGGTCAGACGCGGCTGACAAAATAACACCAAGCATAGACTAATCAACATTCAATGATCGGACAACAGCAGACCCTGACGGTGTTCAATTCAGCGGTGGCTACGATGTTAGGCTAGTGGTAACCAAGGGCATGCCTCAGCAGAGCGTCATAAGATGGGATTAGACGGCATGAAACTGAATCAGACATAACCCAAGAAGCCAAG
The DNA here is from genome assembly GCA_900245855.1 of Calvadosia cruxmelitensis. Classification (NCBI taxonomy): domain Eukaryota; kingdom Metazoa; phylum Cnidaria; class Staurozoa; order Stauromedusae; family Kishinouyeidae; genus Calvadosia; species Calvadosia cruxmelitensis. The sequence continues at coordinate 445 of OFHS01002092.1, forward strand.
ATTCGCATCCGTACAAGAACACAGGCTCAATCGTGTGTCCGAACAAACGTAGTTTTAAATCCTGGGCAGCATATTCAATAACTTTATTCAGAGTAAACCTGGCAGGGAAATAACTCTTGTTTCAACCAAATTTCAACGAATTTTGCCCACTGGGTCAATCAATCAATCAATCAATCAATCAATCAATCAATCAATCAATCAATCAATCAATCAATCAATCAATCAATCAATCAATCAATCAATCAATCAATCATCATTTAATCTGAGAAATCCGATAAGCTTACAAAGCTTTTTTGCACGGAGCAGATAAAATGGTCTGAGCAAAGTGTTTACCATATACGCCATATCAAACTCATCGACGACGAAGAGTTCAGTATTGGCAGCAATGACGAACAAGAGCTCGTTTCGGCTCTGCAGCAAATGAACCGCTGGCCTTGCCCCTGGTTCTAATGACATCCCCGTTGCTGCCCTTTGCATTCCGGCTGTGCAACATGAAGCACTCAGCATCATAAACTGTATGCTGGAAGGAAGGAGGTCCCGGGCGAATGGCGTGTTTTGGCACTATTCCCAATAATACTTCAAAAATAAATCTAATCTTCTGAGTGCCTAAGACCAAGACGCTTAAATCTCACCAGATCAGCCACTGAAAAAAATACAAAAGCGATGGCCCTGACCGTGCTATTGCAAAAATGTCTTTCAAATATCATTCCCGGTAAGACGGCACTATGTATCATGTCCTTCGGGGCTTCGGGCTTTAAATTCGGGCTACCCTAAGACACCTAAACATGACGAAAGTCGAGCGTTTGGGACCACCCCATCCCATCAGATCCCATTGCCTGCCTCAGCTGCCTGTAGTACTAGTACTCTGCTCCTCGAAATGTCCTGGTCAAGGTCAATTGTAAAGGTGCCTTTATCACCATAGTAACATGATCTTCTGTGCGAGGACGCCGACACTCCAAAGCGAGGCCATAAACTGTCAATGGCGGTTGGTTGTTTTGATGCTTTGGCAACATTTTTACGCGAATTTCAAACTTCTTAGCTGACAAGGCTTTCTTGGTCTTGTCTAAAGCTGCGACGTGCTTCTGTTATTTCAAGTGTTGAATTACTTCCACCGCTGTGGTGATACTTTACGAGTTTTCTCGCTTTGCTGCCGACAACAGGACAATATTTGAACGGCGCGGAATTTTTACTTTCCTTTTGTATCGTATCGCTTAATATGAAAATGCAGCCGAAGAAGTGGTATGTACACCATCTTAACATCTGTAAATGAAAATTAAGGTTCTATGTTTGAAAATATTTGAGTGATCGCCATGCTGTTGATCTAGTCTGCCTACTGAGTCCCTTTCCGTATGCCTTGACCTTGCAGGGTTTTGCCGTCTGTTTCATGAAAAAGCTGTTGTACTTATGATTCCAATAATTAGCTGTCTCATTGATTTTCTTTTGGCTTCATGAGCTGCAATCTGCGTGCTGAACTGAATGTGGTTGACCTCGACTTACAAGCCAGCTGCGATAAGGATAACTCTTTGCAGAATAATTTTTATATCTAACCTTCCTGCATTGTTGCCCTCCAAAGATTGTTTGTTTGTTTGTATATTTATTTCAAAAATAATTAATGAAAAAGGCAATTACTGGCTACAAAGAGTAGCACTTACGATTACTCGGGTGGGATTGGATTTCTTAGGAAAAATCAATTCCACGTCAACAGCAGCCTTTTTTCAAGCTTCCTTGAAATAGTCAATGTTTATTTATGTTTGACTGATGAGCCGTTGAACTTGCAAAGGTCTATATTTAAATTGAAAATTTGCTATACTCACAAGATGGAAAGCAACTAGTACTTTGATTGAAAATTATTTTTATGAGGAATTAATTACTTCTTATATCAAGTAGTTGACACCAGGCATTATTTACATTCCAAGCCAAGTAATTTTGGTGGTAATTAATTACTGTTGTACTGTAATTTTACAGCCCTGCATATCCAACCTTATATTCGAAACCCCTTCAATCTTAGATTTTATATTTGGTCAACTGGCAATATTCTGTGGCGCACATTCAAGTCAGCGGCACCACAGCGGTTGAACGCACTGCTGATGGCAATAAGAAACGTAACATCAATTGACAATTTTAAGAATCAAATAAAAACTTATCTTTTTAATCAGCATTTTTAGCTTATTTATTTTGTTAATTATTTGAAATTTTTTTGCATTCCGGTTGTAATTAGCTCATTGTATATTAGGGTTCGGAGTTTGCTCGTTATTTGTCTCCATTGTAAAGTGCTTTTGATCTGTTGTTATAAAAAGCGTTATAGAAGAAATAAATCATTATCATTATTCTGTGCTTATTGGTATTAGATCAGGAAGTTGCGATATCAAACAGCACTTGACCTGCAATGTTGGTTTGTCTCTTCAAGTGCGTCCATTATTTCCTTTTAGATTTAGAAACTAGTATGCCGAGTTACTTCCCAACAAGCTCTGATGATGGTTTTGCATCGAATAGTGGCAACAAGCACATTCCACAACAGCACATCATGCAAGATCCAGGTATCCTACTTGAACATGGTGTCACTTTTGTAAGCAGTCTACTTCTTGACAGATCGTGCTATTCCATAGCGTTTGTCCTCTTGATCTCAACCTAATCTAATTGACCTACTTTTCATTGCAATATAATGGAAGGATTCGGAATGATAGTCCTACGCCTACAGTCAAATTCACTTGATATCCTATGGCTAATGTCCCCATAATGCTTATTATAGGATATTATGTGAATAGGGACTTAACTTGTCAAACTCATAAATCTGACAATTATTGTGCTTGGTGTTATTTATTTATTTTTCTGATTTTTATTTCTAATTCCGTTTAAAGGACATGGAGTTGGCTTCTCGTTCAGGAAGGGCAATACCAGTATCGACTGGAAGAAGCTAGGTGAGGAGAGACCAACTGTGTTTCATTGTGTAAATTGTAGGCGTATGAGTTGCACTTTGAAAGTCTTCAATTTTGGTATTAAATTGGGATGTGATTTATACACGCAATGTGTTGCAACTTATACACACCTGAATACGATATGCATTGACTCACACATGCCATTCTGCTTTTGTGCTCTGGTGGGATTGCTGAGTTGCCTCAATTTTCAACCATGTAAGGATTCTGTTTGAACCAAAACTATTCAAATCTAATTAAACCTGAAGTACTTTTTTGTGATTGAAAGCTTGGCAGAAGATTCCAAAGCTTTTGCAAATAATAGATTTCTGCTTGAGTTTTTAATCAAAAGTTTTCATTTAGATGATTTCTGAGATACTTCAATAACATTGGTGTTCAGTCCTTGCTTGATCTGTATAAATCAATCTCCAAGGCATATAGAATATAGATAGCACGTTTATCTTTTTCTGCTTAATTCTAACTACTGCATGTCTGTAAACAGTTTGCTTATGATTAGGTTCGAAAGATTTGAAAGATTCAAGTTGAATTGAATAACAAGCTGTCGAATTGTTGAACCTCCATGTTCAGTCAAGCAGCATCCCTACAACTCTGGGATTACTGTAGAGAATAAATAACGAAAACCTTTTGTGAGCTAAATATAACGCCAGTAGATTGATGACCTGTCATTGGCCTTACCTTGCTTTACCAATGTTCTAGTAAATACACTGATCAAAAGGCTTATAGATTCCATTAAACTAGTGATTTTTATATTGATATAATTTTGCCTCTTTTTGATCAGGTTTACCTCGGTTTCAATTCAAATCTATGAACAATGAGTTTTTTGTCAGATTTTATTAGCTGAGAAGGCCTGTTCAGTCACCCCTTCTTTAAGTCTTTCTCTTGTTTTGTCTTGTAAATCAGCTGCTATTATATATCATCAATTTAATTGCTCACAATATGAACTTAGAGACATGATTGGAAATCCAGACAAAACATATATAGATGTCATTGTTCCACAACTGACAAATTTTGTGAATGTCCCTTGGGATTGAATCAAACGTTGTGTAAAGCTGTTCATCAGGAATCTTTTGAAAAATGGTTTGATTCTCTCTGATTAGGTTATGTCATTAAACTGGCGCTTGTGACAAAAAAGGTGAAGATTTTTGGGAAAATGGCTCTTGAATCTAAACATGAATACAGAACTGTTTATTGATATCTTATTTTATAGAAAGATTACCACACTGCCACTTTGGAGTTGGGCACTCCAATTTTCTGAGAATTTTCTCGTGTTTCCCTACATCCCGCGTATTTGGATCAGGGTATCCTGGTCATGTGGCAACCTTTTAATGTAAGCCTATTTGTTGTTAAAGATATACAATTATATAGGCGTACTCTTTTGCATCAATGCTGATTTCTCATTTTTTTGTTTGCAGCAATGGTTGACGTGGACCGTGTGCAGCACGATATTGACGTTGACATCTTGCAAGCCAACATTAATAATGTCGCATATTGCAACATTGAAAGCGAAGTGGTAAGCCTATGATTATTATTATGTAAGGCCTATCTATTTTTCATTTATGCGAATGCCTTTAACTGATTAGTATTTGTCCACTTTTAATTATATCGAATATGAGCCGTTGTGCCTAATTACATTTGTTGTTTGTACTTAACCTCGACTACATCGACATTGAATTGTTTGTTAGGAAATTTAGATAAAGTGAAACCTGTCTATAATGATCACCTTTGGGGCCTGAGGGAAATGACGTTGTAGACAAATGGCCTTTTTGTCGAGGTTGATTTCTTTAGAAAGTGTCATCTTGGGTAGGGATGAGCCGATATAGATTTTTGCCAATATACCGATACGATATATCGGCTACCGATAAAAAGCTACTATCGGCCGATACCGATACCGATATAAAGCCGTAACTTTCTAAAAGCGAAGCCAAACGATACATAACCCATAAATCAATTTAAATCAACAACCAAAATTTAACTTGCCATTTCATGGTTCTATAATCAATAAGATAAAATGTCATTTTATCACTCAAGAGTGATTGAAGACAGGATTGAAGATGAAAATTTTGATCATAAGTCGCTGAAAAACCGTCCGAATTGAATTTAACACAGGTGAATGCTGCACATATGACGGTTTTCTCAAAAGAATTTAATGGAATTTTATATCGGCTATCTGCCGATATGCTTTTATTACATTGGGCCGATAACCGATATGAAAATATCGCCGATATATCGGCCGATACAAATACCGATACGATTATCGGCTCATCCCTAATCTTGGAGTTATGAAGAGTGGCCTTTATACACAGGTGGCTGCTCCATAGAGGTGGCCGCTAATTTAGTTTGACTGTACTACTTCATAAGTGCTTAGTCTTGTTCTACATATACTTCATTCTCACTATCAGCTTCCTCTATTTTTAACTTTTGTAACTAATGCCTTTTCCCTATGTTGGATGTATTTCATGACTTCAAGTTACAGGTCCAGGGGTGGGGGTCAGTCACTGTTCCTTAGATAACAATGAAATCCTCATGTAAGTGCTTCCTCTTGATCTGCCCTTGAGTACGTGCTAGTGTTGGCCTAATCAGAATGTTTGCTTGACTTAAGCCCATGCCTTGCTTGTGTTTCTCTCCTGTGTGATATCTCGTCAGATGGGTTATTGTGTTGCTATGCTCACTCATGGCTCCTGAAGTCATCTTTACCTAGTTTAGTAATCCCATTGAGCGTATGTGAAACTATGTTGTGACGTATCCTACTTCATTCCCTTTAAGCTGCTAATAGATTCCAATCACCAGTGGTTTTCTATTCCCGAACGCGCAGTTTTTCGCTACATTTCATGTCCTTTTCTGCAGTCGAAAGCAGGAATACAGCTCCACAATATGCACAGTGGGAAATCCTTTGCTTCATCTCTCATGCAGGGAAAAGTATTGAACTTCTTTTCATAATTCTAGACAACGTACAAACCTACCAGAGGAAAACTGAGTCCACTTGTGTACATGACCATTGTTCAGGCTATTTACTGTTGTTCGCAGAAAGGCTTTCAACTTCTGCATGCCTTTTACTCATTTCAGCAAGAATCTTAGGTTGGATGTAACTAAAAGAGACTCCATTCGGCATGTTATTTCACTTGATAGCCATAATTTAAAACAAATTCATGTATACTGATCCTCATTGCAGTAAAATTAGGGGAATGGATGAGGACTTGCGAGTAAACTTGTAAGTTGATGGACCTACTCACATTAAATTACCTTTTTATTATTGCTTAAATACCCCTAGAAGCCCCCCCAGAGACTGACGTAGAATTTTGCTGATTTTAAGGGGACATTTTCCTGGCTATCATTCCAAAAGTTTTCCAGTAATTTCTTTTTTCTTAATATTGCCTTCTCCAATTATGGTGTCCGTTTTCACTATAAATACCAAACATGTGAAACCGTGTGAAAAGTACCGGTATGTAGATTAGTTCGAGAAAAGAAAACAGTGAAAAGGACACTTTTAACATGGATTGAAGGTGGCTTTCATTCATGCTGTTCTTGCAGATATTTGTGTTCCAAGCAACAATCACATGTCCTTTTTGACTCCCGGTTACCATGGAAACGTGACATCTATGATATGAGAGGGGAAAGTGGAGTCAGTTTTTTTTTCACAAGCTCCCATCATTTATCTTGCGCGGACTAGGCTGCTTTGCGAGAAAGACAATAGGAAGACAATAACTTTACAAAAGTTGAGCAGTAACATTCCACGAGAGTGAGAGGAAATGGAGTGAATTAATAAACATCCTTGCGTTCTTTTGTGGCCGTTAATTGACCATTACTTGACACGCTTCAAGAGCGACAATAGCAGTGACGTTGTTGTCGTCTCACTAAAATTTCTGTAAAGCGTAAACAATAAAGGTTTGCTCGCCGAGATAACACGGCGGAGCCGAACTTAGCAATTGCTCTGATTTGGTCGGCAAATAGGCTAAAAACAACACATGCAAAAGGATTTTGAAATTGAACTACAAATATTCAACAGCTTCAAGGGAAACGGCGGACAAGGTATCCGCTGTCCACGTTAGCCAGAAGAGGTGTCTGCTTACGGCGGGTGTCCGCTTAACAAAGGTGTCGTTAATGCAAGTTCGACTGTATTTCATGTTTTATGTTATATTTCCCAAACGTCAGAAAATCCTTCCTTGCTATTGAGTGGCAGGTGCCGGGTTTTGTTTACACAGACAAACAAACAGACACTTGTGAAATAATTATATAGATATTCTATCGATCGATTATCCGTGAGTCGTGCTCCTAGAGCTTCTATGTTTTATCCTTGTTGTCTATAGGACACACAGAGAGTCGACCCGAATTTCGTCAAGCTATTCAAACTGGCTCAGATGTTGATTGACTATCTGCTGCATTCGCAAGAGTATCTTCAAAACGTCATTATACAGGAGAATGCCAAGGCGCAGCAGTTTGCTTCGGTGAGTATTTCCTATCAGGCTATGAATTCATAAAGATAAGACCTATGCTATGGATTTAATGGATATGTGCTTGTTGAAGTTTAAATCAATAAACAAAGACAAGTTGAATTTGTCAGTTCAAAAAAAGGAGTAACGTCAAGACTGCATTTTGCTAGGCTAATCATTGGACAGAAGGCTGCAACCTTTCCCAGATCTCATTCCACTAATACCGCTAGTTTACTTTCACATGAGGTATGAACTGCATTGCTTCCCAAAGCACATTTGTTCAAGATGGAGGATATTTCTAGACCTGATCCAATCTTGATAATTTGATATGATACCGTTCTTCTCCAGCTGATTTTCTGACATGCGGAGATAAAATTCTTGTTTTTTTTTTTGTCATCCCGAATATCGAGTGCAGTTTATTTGTAGAGATAAGTCAAATATGAAAGGTCTATTTTCTTAGGTAGCTACTGATTACTATACGTCAAATACTAGATGATTCTTTGAGCCGACAAGAATGTTGGTATGCCAGATCCTTGTATGAATGAGCAGTCCAGCATAGCCATAGTCATGGAAGTGCATCATAATATAATGTTGTCGGACCCGGCATTACTGAATTTAATATAGCACTCAGAACTAGGTGAAAAGAGCCTTGGAAATGTATTTCTGTTTTGAGAAGTTGCTGCAGACATCAAACAAAAATGACCGCCTGAGATTGGCCACTATGAGCCGGAGCAGTGTGAAATTCATGTGTAAAACTGTGTGAAAATTGTGTGGGAAGTGCTTCAAATTGTTTTTGCTCTGTTTTCTCATTCACATGCTTTTTCAGATGGTTTCTGACATTGTGTTTGTTATTTGGTTTGGTTTGGAAAGGGCTTCCCATTTCACATGGTTCCAAATGGTTTTTGCTCGTATTTGGATTCAGAATGCAGGACTTTGATCTTGAGTTGGATCAGAACCAAAGTTGAAAGATGAAGCACGTTTGCAATCCTGTATCAAGAAATAGAGAATGAAGATGCAATATCAATTGTTCTTTATTCCGTCAGAAAAGCCTCATTGCTGGTCATATCTTCAATGAGGCGTCTTTCTCGTACCTGCCTTGTTGCTTTGGGTCCCAGACGGTTGATGATGGCGAGTTTCCGGAAGAAGAAATTGCCAGCAAATCTTGTATTTGTTCCTATATTCCACCCTGGTATTGGAAAATGCAAAACCAGAATAATGCAAACATTATTATCACACTATGAATCCAAAGCCATGTGAAAACCATGTGAAAACCATGTGAAATGGGAAGCACCATGCGAAAAACCATGTGAATTTTCAAACACCATGTGAAAAACCATGTGAAAAACCATGTGAAAAACGTGTGAATTAAAAAACAGTGTGAAAAACCATGTGAAAAGGGCACTTTTCACATGGTTTTTCACACGATTTTCACATGGATTTCATGTGGTATCAGTTCATAGTGTCACTATGAAGTCAAATCATGTGAACACCACGTGCAATGGCAAGCACAATGCGAAAAAGCATGCACATTTGACAAACAACATTTGTCACTTTTCACAAGGTTTAACTTTATGAGATAAAAAAGAGAAAAAATACTGAGAAAGCGTACCTGCTGAAAAGGTGCTGAAAATTCAGTACTTTTTCAGTACATTTTCAGCACTTTGTTCTCATAATGTAACCTGGTTTGCACATAAGTTTTACATGGATTTCGCACAGTTCCAGTTCATAGTACTAAAGATTAGTTATTTTTATCCATTGTACAGTTTACAGTTTGAGCGTCATAACTTAGGTGTTTTATCCTTCTCGCAGAATGAAGACGCGTTAAAATCTGAACTGGATAAGAAGTCAGAAACGATCCGAACCCTAAAGAAAGATTTCAAAAACTGCAAGAAGATGTTATCAGAGTATCAAATGATGGTGAATGCTGGCGGTAGCGGCCTGTGTAAGGTGAGGGGCGACCTAAACAAAGCAATTTGCTAACTAGAAATAATGTTATAGAACTATAAGCCTATGGCAAATTTAATATCATCTACACACATGGGCATATATACTGTAATAACTGTAATAGATGCATCCAACCTTTTTAGGGAGGCTTTTTTAATCCTTTTCTCCTCATAATTTTCTTTTCTATGAAGTCACTATAATTATGTTGCGTATGCTCGTTAGTGAGCATGCATGAAATTGTAGACTGCATAATGGTGTCCAGTCCTTTGGAAGGCCTCAGTAGAAGCATGTCGTTTGTGATGTTGAGGAAACGATGGTTGAACAGGGCCATTGAATGCCAAAAAAACAATCGATTAACTGATCATTGAGCCCAGCTTTATTTTTTTGTCATGCACTGGGCCTGGAGGTTTTGTACGTTGTTGCATTTATATACCTTCTCCTTCCATCCTTGCTGTGCCTGTTTGACCATGCTTGTCACCTGCACAATTGCACATGTGTGTTGGACTTTTGCTGCAGCTACTGTTTCCCCAGATTGAGTGTATTGCACGAGGAACTGTTTGGGGATCTTAAATGTAGAACCGAGGGTTGGTTTACTTTTCTTAATTTGTTTACCCCATTTACAGTTGTTGAAACATCCCACTTCTTTTCTGCACATTGATTTGTATTTGAATCCAGTGTGACAGTATTGAAGAAGATGCTTGATGCAAGTAATTAATAAGGCGTTTGTTCAAAATAGTAGCATCAATGGCTTTTTCCTTACGAAGAAATCGTGTGATGCATTTAGGAGACTGGTCTTTAGCATTCTTGAGAATGTACATATTCATTGCTGTTGTTGAGACCAACTTTCCTCCTTGCAGTGTCCGTACTGCTCGAAATCGTTCATGAGTGATGAATTCTTACGCAAGCACATAGAGCGACGTCACATGGAAGATGCCACGATCACAACGAAAGCAAATCAATCGGATAACATGTCTTACAATACAACAAAAGTTGTGAAAGACGAGCTGGAAACAATCAACAAACGACTTGCCGCCACAGAGCAACAGCTTCACTATGAACGAAACACTATACAGGAGAAACTCAACAAGGTATGCTTCAATAAAGATGTCTTTGCAATCAATTTGTTTCTTTGTTTGTTCAATTTTATTCACATCTGAGATAATACAATCAGAAAACTAAATACAAGGTTACAGAATAATAATGTGAATATGGCAAGTAATGGCTGTACACAGCACTTACATAAAGCCAAACAATTTGTTGCATAGTATTTGTTGATGTTCAATTATCCGACCTAAATCCTTGTTTCTTAGCAAAACGATGCAAATGAAGAGCACATCAAGTCATTAGCAGCAAAACAAGACCAATGGAGGGCAGACGAACAGCAACGATTCCAGGTTTAATTATGGTTTTCATCGTTTTGAGTTTGTTTGAGTGCACTATGAACTGATACCATGTGAAATCCATGTGAAAATCATGTGAAAAACCATGTGAAAAGTGCCCTTTTCACATGGTTTTTCACACTGTTTTCTAATTCACACGTTTTTCACATGGTTTTTCACATGATTTTCACATGGTGTTTGAAATTTCACATGGTTTTTCGCATGGTGCTTCCCTTTTCACATGGTTTTCACATGGTTTTGGATTCATAGTGGTGACTGGCTGTGTGATTGATTTACTTTCCATGGTTGGATTGTTGTTTGTTGGTGTTAGATGGGTGTATAGCACTATGAATCCAAAACCATGTGAAACAAATGCAAAAACCATTTGAAATGGGAAGCACCATGTGAGAAACCCTATGAAATTTCAAACACTTTGTGAAAAACCATGTGAATTAGAAAACAGAGTGAGAAACATGTGATAAGGGCACTTTCACATGGATTTCACGTGGTGTTAGTTCATAGTGTAGGTGGATGATTGAATCATTTTAGTAGAAGGCTCAACTTGTAAATATTGAAATTGAGGATTGTGCAAAGAAGCAGCAAGCAGTGTTGCCAACTCGTAACATTTGAGAAATTTTGCATTTTTGGATGGCAATGTTCATTTGAATCCAATGGGTCCATTTATTTGTATGCTTTGAAATGTACATTGACAGGTATTTACTACAATTAACGAGTATAGTGCAACCTTGTTAATATCACTATGTTTCTCCAATCAAAAATCGTGATAATAAGCGGGTCGTGATGTTAAGCAGGTACAAGTAGTTGATTCACACAGAGCTTGGTTCTCAAACTGAAGTGATATTAAGCGGGTTGTGATATTAATCGAGCGGATATTAACGGGGTTACACCGTACCCACAAAAGGCAAAGAAACACCATTGCAAATGCAAGCAGAAATTAACATGTCACTGTGTATTGTCGGAGTCTACAGTTTAGTAGAATTTCATTCCAGGATGTCATGAGCATTTGATATGTAGCTCTGCTCTCTCTAGATCTTCCTACCCCTGGTATGTAGATGATGGTGGGTATCGTCTGCATTGCATCGTCGGAGCTTCTCTTATTCTACTCGGTTAATATCACCTCGGATATTATCACGTTGGTTATTGTCACGAAAAGTGAAAGTCCATTGGCCAGTCCCTAAGCTTTTCTCTTANCTGATATTATCACTTCGGTTATTGTCACGAAAAGTGAAAGTCCATTGGCCAGTCCCTAAGCTTTTCTCTTATTCTACTCGGTTAATATCACCTCTGATATTGTCACATCTCGGTTATACATAATAGCTCTGTTTGATGTTGATACAGAGTTTGCTATTCTATGGCCCGCGTTTTGCTATTGTTTGAGCCGCTCCTGCAGAATTAGAGGCCTGAGTATGAGACTCGGTTATTATCACGACTTGAATAATATCGCGTTTTACAATTTTGTCAAGGGTGTGATATTAAGCGAGTTACACTGTACAAGAAGATGCTGTTTCTATGAATATGCATTTTCAAAAATATATAAATGTTGAATTGTTGATAGCAAAGTGAGTTTCTTCAATATCTGACTTCCTTTTTAGGATGAATGTGAAAGCTACAAGAAGGTCATGATGGAAGAAATGAAAGACATCCAAAATCAAAAGCATGAACTTGAAAAGGTAAACAAATCAAAACATCCCTGTCCTGCAAGTGGTGCAAATTGAGTAAAATCATGATTTCATTGCAAGACATGCGTGGGATATTAAACAATACAAACTGGAACTGTGTGAGATCCAAAATGAAAAGCATGTGGAAAACTATTTGAAAAGGGCATTTCTCATATTGGCTTTCACTTGATTCTTGCTATTGTAGTGGCTGACGTGTCGTCAGTGTGAACGTGATACAGTGCAACCTCGTTAATATCACTATGTTTCTCCGGTCAAAAATCGTGATAATAAGCAGGCGCAAATAGTTGATTCACACAGAGCTTGGTTCTCAAACTGAAGTGATATTAAGCGAGGTGATATCAACGGGATTATACTTCATTATCATTGTATAGTCACATGATCGTAAGAATATGTAGCCGTGTCATCCTGTAATCATCCTCTTTCCTGTCTCTACTTTGTGCTCGTGTCAACAACTCCGTCTGGTCTGTATCCTGGACTGTGTCTTATGACATAAAGCTCTGGCATCAACGGCCATATGTACTCCTTGGATCTGCCATCTTTCCCTGTCGTGGGACCAGCAACTTGTCTCTCAAGTATATATATATATGGAATGCAAATGCCTTCATCTTTGTCTTTCGCACTACAGTCAAACCTGTATTAGAGGCCACCTCTATAGAGCAGCCACCTGTGTATAAAGGCCACTCTTCATAACCCCACAACAACGTTTTCCATAGAAATGAACCTGGACAGAAAGGCCGCCTGTCTGTAAAGGTCATTCTTCTCGTGTCCCAGAGGTGACCGTTATAGACATGTTTCACTGTATTTGGCACGTGGTTTTTGTTCGTTTTGAATGCATAGTGATAACAAATGCTGTGATAAAACCATTAAACATTTTACTCAACTTTGTTTGTTTAATTTGTTAGGAGCTTGCAGATTATCGAAGCTTGAAATGTAAGTAGTCATTTGAAGATCAACTTTCACTTATTCACACTTTTCAATACGTGTTCGGTGTTTCCATATGATCCATGACCTTCTTATGCTGCAAGTAAAATTGTTTAATACAGTCTAGCATTAACAGTGTTGATGTGATGTAGCGACTAGTCTGTGTGGCTGTCAGTCAGGTCAGACTTCATTGGTTCGACTCACGGCCCAACCGACACATGTATTCGTTATGTTTTCCATGGTTTTAATTGTCAAGGGCCCCAAGAGAAACAAGCCACCGAATTATTGGGCTACAGTCAAACCTGTGTTAGTGACCACTCTATAGAGCAGCCACCTGCATATGAATGCCACTCTTCATAACCCCAAAATGACACTTTCTATAGAAGTCAACCTTGACAGAAAGGCTACTACCAGTCTATAAAGGTCAATTTCCTCAGGTCCCAAAGGTGACCATTATAGACAGGTTCCATTGTACCCTCGTTAAGCAAAATGACATTTACACACATTTACATTACAGTATCTGGTTGTCTGCTAGCTCAGCCCAGGGGTTAAGGGAATCACTAAAGGGGGCTGTAATCCCCCATCCATTAAGTCAGTCCACCCCTTGGGTAAAATTGATATTCCATCAGGAAATACAAGTGCGTTTATATGTTTTGGATGAGTGACTAGCTAGACTCGTTATCAAGCCTCTCTTCCTTTTCCGGTAAGGCAACCTTGCATTAGGGAATTTCTGGCACCATACCTAGGTCAGTACAGATGTTCATTGTAATTGGTGTATGATTTGCTATGTCAAAGCCCCAAGCAAGATAATTCTTCAGGGGCCTATCTCATTTATGTACTTATGTTAACTCGTATCTTGCTCAATGCAATCTTCTGATGACTCTGTTTTGCTAAGCAGTTGTTTGTGTTTTATTTGTTTCTAGTCACAAAGCCTTCCATTGTGGGACAACTGCAGGTACAATTTTAATAGTATGTAATGTACCTGACAAGGCTCAAGCAAGCGAGTTTGCTTGCTGATGTAGAATACAATGACGGAGACGTTTGCATTTCATAGCATGATTGCAAGATGACACAGCTATGTATTCTTACAATCGCAACATCACATGGCTATACATTGACAACATCAAGTTCACATTTTGTCAATATGGCTACTTGTCAGCCATTACGCTGTTGAGTACTGTACTTGATTGAGCTATCAGAGATTGACTTTATTCAATGTGAAGAGCTTGATGCGAAGTCAGCTTGATGCGAAGTCAGCTTGGTTCTAAAATCCGAATTGAGCCAATAAGCACTAAGCCATACAATTCCTTTCCAGATAGTAGTTTAGCATCATGAAAGAATTCCAGCAATTGTGTCATTTTTCTGCCATGTTGGTAGTTTATGCTGCAAATGTTGTCCTTTTCGGCAGTTAATGACAAGACCTCAGCTCTATAATTCACAGAGAAGAAGTTCATTTTGTTTCACCTTCTTCCTTAGAGAAATAGTAAACATTAAAGCGCGATTTGAACTCATCAGCCCAAGATGAGTGTGGCCGTGGTGCTATCCGATTGGAGGTTTGCGACATGCGTTGGATTCTCCTCGTATGAGATCCCTGTCACAACCCCGACCCAAAGGGGCACCGTCACACTGATAATCAGTGGAAACTACATCTATTTACTTACTTACCATTTGATGTTAATATATACATATTTTATGCTGAGGTAGGGTGGGTGGGGAAATTTATGCGCGATTCCATTGTCCGACGCCTCATTGATCTGTTTCCGTGTGTTTAGCAGTGGTGTAGTTGTCTTCGCTCACAATATCCAGATAGAATGAGTGACCCACTATAGCACCTGGATAGGGCAAGGCCACCAGATCACGATGGCCAGATCACGCGGAACCAGGACCACTAACGTCAGTCTCACGTGGCGAGCTCCGTCGGACAAGAGCCTGAGCACGACTCGACCCAGACTAGCCCGTAGCCCCTTTGCTAGATTTCGTACTACGATCTTGGTCTTGCCTTTAACTACACAGAAATGATCTTTAGCTTCATTTTACACAACGTGCAAACTTGAGAAAATACCAAAAGGAGAATGAGTCTATCTTTTGTACATGCTCGTTGGCTTCAGACATATCCACTACCACTGTTGTCCTTTTTCGTCGACTAATGAAGGAACGGATTATTGGTTGCAAAACCAGAGACTTCTTCTCCAGAAGCGCACATATTTAGCTTGTCCTCCATCTTTGTAAAAATATTCAGGAAAGATTTTAATCCAAGGACTCAAATCTGACCTGCAAATTATGATCTTTGATATTTCCTGTGCATAGGATTGCTAATTGCAATATTTCACGCATTACTTCAATTTTGCGATAATATTGCGTTGTTTCCTTGCTTGTGTGGCGATATATTTGGGGTTATTGTTAAAACTGAAGCAGTAAAGTAAATTTGTTAAGTTATTTATATACTGCCACCTTGCAATACATTGCACAATGTGCATACAAGGATACAGAAATATCATTGACATCAGTCACTGCTACAGATATACATACCGTATTCCTGCATGCTAAAGTATACTTTACAGTTTTAAAGACGTTTGCTTAAAAATCGGATGATATGTGTTACATTGTGCTTTGTTCGTCTCCATTCTGCGCTTTCTCATTATCACGTTCCTAAATTGAGGCGTGGCTTATACGTGGGGTTCACTTATATGTGGGGGTGACTTATACATCGGGGTGACTTATACATGGGGTTCATTTATATGTGGGGGTCACTTATACATGAGGGTGGCTTATACATGAGGTTTACTTATGCATGGGGCTCATTTATACAAAGGGGTAACAAATCCGTTAGGGTCACTTTTACATACCAGAACATTGTACTTCATTTCAGTTTACAAAGTTGCCAATGTTCTTATGTTTAAGCGACATTTCACGGTTGCTTATTGATTTTTTGAGCTCTATAAAAATGTGAATATTTTGTTTATTTAATTTCAGGATGACGATGGCGCACCAAATGACCGCAGTGAGATTGCCGGTTTGAAAGATCAATTAGAGCAGCAGGTTAGGCATTGATTGATCATTGTCAGTTTAGTTGTTTTGTTTCTTGTACTTCCGTGGTTCTTAAAACTAAGCACCAGTTCCAATAAAAATATGCACACTCAACAGATGATCAAATTTGTGCTGTTTTATGCATTACCTTTGTGGTGGTCGCGGTATTAGACTCCATAGCAATTATATATATGTATCACACCACAAGATAGAATAGTCAATGTCGTTAGCTCTGTTGGTAATCAATGTAATGCTAGGATAGCGAGAGCAAGAGAGAGCAACTAAACAGGGTGTGCCAAGCTTATATAGGCACGATATTTACAGAAAGGAGGCTAGCATGGAAACGAGGTTAATAATGTTAAACTCCAGTACACCTTACTGCTATTTGTGAAACCTGTCTTTAATGGTCACCTTTGGGCCTTGAGGGAAATGACCTTTACTGACAGGTGGCCTTTCTGTCCAGGTTAATTTCTATAGAATGTGTCATTTTTGGGTTACGAAGAGTAGCCTTTATACACAGGTGTCTGCTCTATAGAGGTGGCCGCTAATACAGGTTTGACTGTATCTTTAAAATAGAAGTGAATGAAAGATCCATATATTTGGGTATAACATTTAGTATAGCTTGCAAAGAGCTTCGGAAAAGGTCCGTGCTCCTAAGGCTCTGGTAAAAGGTCTATTACTTGACAATCCAACGTGTATTGAATAAGAGACGATGGCGTGTTGATGTGGTGTGATCTCAGATCAAAACTACGTACCTGACAACACTTGCATCCGAACATGCAGCATTACTGCATTTGAGTGTTCCTATTGTGCTCCCTTCTGCAAAACAGAAAACACTAAATATTCCCTCTTATTTTCCCTTCATTTATGTGCTGTTACAGTACAGGTGGAAGTAGTGTGTAAATGGAGAGCAAGGATGCAATAATATAATGCTCAAAAATTTGCTCTGCTACTGCAAGTGGAACCGAAGTTACACAAGTTCTAACTTCCGTCAAAATGTGACATTCTTTCTTGGACCCTGGCCTTAAACCCATTTGTTACTTTGTTCTTCAGCTGAATGCCATGCAGGATTTCCATCATGAGGAACTTAGCAGGCTCGAGGAAAAGTTTAAACAGAGAGAAGATCGACTGCGGAGATCCCAAGAAGAAAAGTTGGACAAGGTAGCGTTTAAGGCTAACAACACTATAGTTCAGCGCAAGACATTGACTTCCATTTTATGTAACTGCTCAGAAAGTGACCAATCAGCATCAACATTGCTTCTATTGTTCAGTTTTGAATAATCACCAGCTGGTAGAATTCCTGTCATATCTGCTCACAGTTCTGGAGCTGTGCATGTAGAGTGAGTAATGTGAACAAGTTGGACTCACTGCGAGGAAGTCAGCTCTATTGTTCTTTCGATCGCAACACGCCCCTGTTCTAACGATTGTGTGGCTGCGGCGTTTGGCTTGTCTGATATCATTGAGGTGTCAATCCACTTGTTGTATTCTAAAGCTGCTTTCGATTTGTTTGTTTACATGTTTATTGTTTGTTTGTTATTCAGGCTAACATAAGCAAGATGCTTCTTTTCGGCAAACTGATAATACGAAAGCAATAATTTACAAGATAAAGTGACTATGAGTAATAAATATATCTATGGTCTAAATTACCCATTGTACGCAAACTACTAACTATTATATTTACACTTTATTCAACTCGATGTTGCTCAAATCTGTCTACAATGATTCATGTCAAGCAGTTAGTCCACAATGAAGGCTTTCTTCCTTTTCAGTCTCGAATGCTTATCGACGAGTATAGGATTGCCCTTGACGAACAACAGGGCGACTCGGCCAATAGACAGTCCGACGATCTCATCACATTGAAGACGGTAAATGCTCTTTGTTAACAAGGAATCGGTTTTGCTACATTCATGTAGCATGGATGCTGCAGTGAAACCTATCTATAACGGTCACCTCTGGAAACTGAGAAAATGACCTTTATAGACAGGTGACCTTTCTGTCCAGGTTGATTTCTATAGAAAGTGCCGTGTTATGGTTATGAAGAGTGGCCATTATACACAGGTGGCTGCTCTATAAAGGTGGCCGCCAATACAGTTTGACTGTACAATGTTTTTCCTTGGCTTTTAATGCTTACCCTTCTCTTCTTTTGTTTTGTTCTTAGAAGTTAAAAGAGCACGACAAGATGTTGAGTGAGCATAAGGTAACCATGGCATCTATTGCCTTGGAAATAGGGTTCCTCCATCTGTGCTTTATTGTGCGTCCAATAAATGAGCTGAGGTTAATTGACATTGTTCCTTCTTTCAGGCATTGATGCGTCACTTGGAAAACAATTCGGTAAGTGGAAATTTTTTTTTTCCCTGTTGGAATCTAACTTTTGTCTAATTCGGCTGTCACGACTCTTCGGATTATGCACCTTAGATTCTGCAGAAATTGGCCAAGATCAGTCCTGATTCATCTTGGGGTACAGACAGATTGAAGTCTGCCATGTGCACCCGGGGTTGTGTCACAAGATATGGTTTTATTTGATCTACTTACATCTGTAGGGCCTGCTTTATTCTACAATTATTAGTCCCATCGCCCCTTCCTGGCATACATTAATATCAGTTAGCTCCATAAAGTGTTAATTGTGTATGTCTCGATAGACTACTGTGTACCATGCTGTTTTGATCGATCTAAACTGCGTTTTTCATTCAGGTCTCCAGAGCAGCTTTTGAGGAAGAAAAACAAAACACGAGTCGACTGGCTGCTAAACCCCCACTTTCAAGTGAGTATTCCGTATGAGCTTGTTTTCTTCGTTATGCACAATAAACCGCAGTAGCCTGTATTGCATCTGTTTATGCAAACTTGTACTGGCGTTGGTCAATCTCCAAAAGAGACCAAAGAAAAATGGCCAAGTAAAACAGTCAACAAATTAGCAAAGTGTCCGACTGTTACACTTGTAGACGCAAATTCAAGCTTGGCTGTAGCTCTTCGATCCTACCTGTTGTTGTTAATGGTATGTAGGGACGTTTGCTAAGTGACAGCCGGTGATCAACAATGTAGGCAGCACCTGTCACAAGCATACTTTGAAAACAATTACAAACTCGCAAACGCTTTGTTCAGCTGTAATTGATTAGCTTCAATTAATTTGCTATTTATTTCTGCTATAAATGATGTTAACATTTATTTTTTGTAGTTATTTTTCCACTATTGCCTAGTCTCATTGATTGTAGTTAATCAACACCAATTAAAATGACGAGACTTTCTACTGCTGTGCTGTAGTTTTGAAAATTCAGCAGTTACAATTCTAATTTAAAGACATCGGTCGCAAACGCACAAATACTAAATTTGTATTATCAAATTAATCATCACATATTGAATCTGAAACAAAAACTAATTGGGATACAAATATAAAGTAAATTCTCTTGATTGTAAAATCATTCAACTTGGGCAAAAGTGGAGCGGAAGCTCTCAACATTTCCGCACTGGATTGCTATACTCAAGTTTGCGATGAGATCGACCTTGTTCAACTTAATTTGAGTGGCTAGTGTGTCGACGAAGGCCTTGGCTGATGGACCAAATAGTATATTGATCCCCCGGTGGCCACAGTAGGCAGGTTTTTCTCATGAAGGTGATCATTATCGCAGGTTTTGCGTTGCTAATCAGATGTTCTGTTTATTGCAGGAGAGGATCGGGTAAGGTGGTTTCTTGAGAACATTCACTGTCACAACATCTTTTGAGTAATGGACCGTTGTTTTTCTTTTAGAATCCATCAGCCCTGAAGCTTCTCTGTTGTCGCTGAGCGGGACCATCAAAAGCCCTTTGCAAGGTGAGTGTCATTCAGAATAGCTAGCTGCAATCTCGTGACCTTTTATTTAACTTTATTTTATGGGGGTAACACGTGACAGTTTGCTCTGAGAAATGTGTGGGCCACTGCATGATAAATTATTCCCCTCACCACCAGGGTACCAACATGGACGAAAGCCACAAATCCTGCTGGAATTTAATTCTTTCAGCCGGGTGATGAAAGCCAGTGGTTCCGCCTTTTGGTGATAAATCGTTGAAAGATGTTTTGCAAACAATGCCAATTGCACTTTTATAGCTGACCTCTCTCAGGCCATGATGTTTATCCATGTTCATTGCCTTCTTGGCATTGTGTCGGTAGGACACAACTTGTCATGACCTGTCAGCGTGACAAAGCCCGTCTCCAAGGTCCTGGAAATCAAAAACACTGTTCAGATGTCTTCATGGGTTTCCATTTTGGGGTGCTTCGGCAGAGTGTTGCTTTAGCTCATGTCAGTTCCTTAATTGGTACTGCCTTGCTGTAATTGTCATGTCAAATTCTGTTCTTTGACAATGGGGTTTCGCTGCCGGATGGAACATCCAGAAATGTAGACATTGATTTCTGTACTGGTAACTATGGTCAAACATATTGTAGTGATCAATCATTCACAGTCCGTGAAAAACGGTCTTTTGCAAACGGTGGTGGCTTGATATAGGTAAGCTGTATTGTTTAACCTTCATGGGGCCAGGGTCCACTTTTAAGATGGTCACATAAGACAGATGGTCGCTCAAGACAGGTAGTCATCAAGGCATGTTGGATTCAAATATGATTACCAGTGGCATATTTAAAAGGAAATTGGTCAATGACCCTCGTTTTCGCACCTGACAACTGAGAGAATAGTTGTGATGCTGCTTATGGCGATGTTTAGCCCACTTGAAAACACTATGAAAACATCAGAAGTGATGGCCTATCTCTACTACTCTACTATATACGCACAATTGTTCCTCAAGGAACCATGACGTGAATATAGTTACTTGTTTGCTGTATTCCTCCATCTCTCTCTGTTGAGTGCCAGAGAAGCCACTCCCTCGATGGTGATTCCTACTTCGAGCATATCATCTTCTATTTGCTCAAAGTAGGCTTTCTTTGGCCTTCCCTGTCTTCTGGGATCAGTTGGGCGATGTCTCAAAATCAATGCATAGGGGTGTACTTGGTCTCCGAAGTGCATGTCCATGCAAAGCCATCCGGGCACTTCTCAGCTTTTGGGTAGCTGGCAGCAACCCTATCTCACACGAATTTATGTCAAGAATAAAACCTCATTTGGCAAAACGTGGCTCATCCTGTCTGGTCGAGGCTGCGAATCAAGTTTTGAGAACTCAAGGCGTTCCTTTCGGACTTTCGCAGTCGTCAGATACCACTGTTTAGTTTTGTGCTGTCAAACATTTGATCCAGTTTATCGGATTCCGCTGTATGTGATATTTCAAATAATTGGATTCCCACTCTTAACTTTCATTCAAAAATATTTACACTTTATCATATCTTCACTTAATCCAATGAATAGAACCAGTAGTAACCGGATTCGTCGTAGCGCAGACTAATCTGTTATGTCCCGCTCTCTTCTTATCGCCACTGATGAATGTGTAGTGGTTGACGCGTGGCAGTAGTGTAAGTTAGATATTGTCATTGTTTGGTCACGCGATCGTATGAATATGTAGACTGTAGCCTTGTTATCCTGTAATCATCCTCTTTGCCGTCTGTACTTCGTCGTGTAAGCAGTTCATTCTGTCTTGCATTTGTAGCGTACCTACATGTAATTATTCATAACCTCTTTCTCATGTCAGTTAGCCTCTTGTATATTAATCTCTATTGTTCCTATTTCCGCTTGTCACATATAAATATCGTTGCCCGTCTGTACTTCATTAGATTGAGAGTTAGCCAGAGTGCTCATTATACACCTTATACCCAGGACGCCTTATCATTAATCCCTTATTCATTATTGTATCCCGCACATTGGTCCGTCGAGCCTAGAACCGTTTACCTTGCCTTCGGAGATTTTACATTCATCATTATCCTTACAGTCTCGCACACATTGTACGCTGTGTCTCATGACATAGAGCTCTGGCACCAACGACCATATGTCCTTGTAGTGGCTGACGCGCGGTCTGTGTGAACTCAATATCGTAATTTATAGTCACGGGTCATTCCATGTCAGTTCATCCAGACCATTGTACCACTAGTCTCAGAATTGCTCTATTTTTTAACCATGCTTTAAGGAACGTAAGCTGACAACAAATCCAAAATTTTAGCTCGATATGTTTTACCGTTCAGAAATTACAGATGATTTAGTTTTTGACGCGACAGGCCAAAAGTGGGCGTGGTCAATAGAAATCAACAAGCGCTTGCCAACGTAGAAATGCTTCTAACCTTTCCATCGGTCATCCTAAGCAGCTGAAACATTACTACCTGACTAATTACAAGGCATAGAATCCAAATTTCAGCTCAGAATGCTGTTTCAAGTATCACATTTGCCTCTAAAGCTAATCAAAAATATAATTTTTGTGTTTCCGCAAACTAAAAATGTGCATTTTTCGGAG
>OFHS01002093.1:0-23120 GCA_900245855.1 Calvadosia cruxmelitensis
ATGCGACACAGCCAGTCGCAGAGTTGGTCTCAGTGGCCCTGGACCGCCTGAAGTGGCATTGTAGTAGCTTCCCGGGAGCACTGTCACGAGAACGTGAACATTGAATTGACATTCGGACTTGATCCTTGATGTATTGATTTTAGCTTTTTGATTTCTCTATTAATTTATCGTGTTAATTAATGATCATGTTTTAATCATTTCTGAAGAAGAAGCGAGTGTAGTGCCTTGATTGGCTACCTCGTAATCGTATATGTCACGTGATCGTTGGTGCTATAATCTTGTGCTATTGTGAAATATATTAGTTCGTGAATCTGCAGCACTCAGCCTGGTTGTGCGCATTACTCCGGTCACTACACCGTTTCGAAGACACCAGACACGTGTGGAGGACCGGTGGTCAAACGCTTCACAACAATGTGGAAAAGCTCAACATGCAACCACGCCATGGTTCTACTGTTCGAGCCGTCGAAACAGTATTACTGTACGGTTCTGCGGCACGATTGCTAACAGAGACAATGCAGAAACACGTCTCTGTAAGACACCTACGGCAGTAGGCTTTTGACGACCATCATCCCAACACGAACGAACACCGTTGGCGATTGTGATAGCACAAACCAACGAGGTTCCAGCTAACCATACCGGAAGCGTATCGTGCCCTCAGTGTTGGCGACGATCTACAACGCTGTGGGATGACATTGGTAGAGGTCAATTATCCATCAAGCACCTGAAAGATAATGGGACCGACACTAAAACGATGTATTTATACCTAAATAATACGTAATATATAATACATTCTAGAGAGTTATTCTGGAATTCATAGTAATTATTTCACGAGCAGCACAAAGGTTGAAGACAGAATGGCTGCTACTGCAGAATCTGGCAGAATCACTGAGTCTCAGTTGTCCACTAATAGGATGTTGACGAGCAAGAATCAATATTACAAAACGGAAGCACTGGTGTGGACTTTGCAGTGTGGTCTAAATGTCTCCTGGCTCGAAACGACAAATCCCTCTCGTAAATCTCACTCTGCGTGCGTTACCTGTATCAGGTGAAATATTTTTCTGGTAGTATAGGCCACACACTATCAGCGCACTTGTGAAATCTTCCTTCTTCACTAACTGACATTGGCTGGTACCTAGCAACAACTTATAAGCAGCCGACCAGTCTGGTTGTGCCGGGAGGATCCCTGGACATATCTCTAAGAACAAAACAATATAGCCAGAAATCTCTGCCATCTATCTTTTATGGGGCATTGTAGCGTAGGCACAGCAATTCGTATCCTCTTGCTCGTGTAAGTTAGCCTCTTAAATATTAATCCGAATTATTTTCATTTCCATTTAGCTTATACCATGTCTGCCTGTCTGTAGCCAGTAAGAGATAGAGAGCGAAATAACCAGAGAGGTTAAAAACATTCATCGGATCACCAAGACACGCCTCGAATTATTAGTTAACAAGATATTGAGAGATGTACAAATTAGCTGGATCTACTCTAAACAAGAGAACGCTAAATATGTTCTCTTCATCAACAAGCTATAACACACTATTAGAGATTAGAACTTTACTACGATCTAAGCATAAGGTCCCGGTAACGGAACACGCAAACAACTACAAAGATCTTTCCGGAAGCATATGCATGCAATACGACGAGTAAAACTCAACTGAAAGGGAGAAAAGACCTGTTAGTAGTATTACATAGCAGATCTGTACGTACTGTGCCTGAGTATACAGAAGATTATGCATAGCTAGAAGCACCGTAGAGAAGATGACATCGATTTGGAAAAGCCAAGCAGTTAGCAGACAACTGAAGCTTCGTATTGTCAGAGCCACCGCCCTCGCTGTTGCAACATATGGCAGCGAATCCTGGTCCTTCTCAGAAAATGTAAAGAAGAAATTGCAGGCTTTCGAAATGTGGACGTACAGAAGACTGCTGCGTGTATCATGGAGAGATCATAAGACCAATGACTGGGTATTGCAACAGCTGAGCACAGATCGTATATACTGATGAAGCAGCTCATAGAAAGGAAGATGAGGTACTGCGGACACACAATTCGACACTCTAGCTTCGAGAAAACTATTATCCAAGGCATCACTGCAGGGAAAAGAGGCAGAGGAAGGCCAGTGAGATCTTGGGACAAGGATACAGTGGAATGGAATGGAAAAAGCACGCGGGAAGCCACACGACTGGCTGAAGATCGTAGTCAATGGTGCTCTGTCATTGGTCACAGCAGCTCATTGTGAGCCACCTGAACTGTGAGAGAGAGAGACGTACTGTGCCGGAGGCACGTGCTAATAATGAATGCTAATAATGATGGAGGTATAATTATTCCACCAAACTTGTACTTCATTTCTCAGAAATTCTTAGAACGAGGCTACAGAGCCTCGCTTGAGTCGTTCTCTTGGCAATGCACGCATCGATTAAAAGTATGTTGTCATTGCGGTCAAAGATTGTTTCAAACGGAAGCAGAAAAGACTCCTGACGCTTGCATTCGTCTATGAAATGCGTACTGTGTTTAACTGAATATTAGTAAATTAATTAAAGATGCGCCTATGTTTAAGAAATACGCTGAAGTCAACTACAATAAATAAATCTATAATTTAATAAATCGGCTTGATTAATCCAGACCAGACAAAAAGTTTACATTTTCAGTTCTGGATTCTGACCATCGACACATAAGAAATATGTACTATATTACTAAACCAAATAGTCTGTGTGCACGCAAGTGCAGGAAGTGTTGAGCCTAGCCTACAATACACGCTGCTTAACTGCAAATCCAACAACATATAAGCCCCCTACGGCAAAATGATGCAGTAAAGCATTGCATTTTAAAATTAGATATACCCTATGCATATAGAGACAATACGGATCTTAGTCATTGCATATAATAGTACTGTTTATAGCTGACATGCTGCAAATAACTGATTAATGCTAATAACCTAAGCATCAGGTAAGTATTGTTCAATCAGTACTTCATTACTTGGTAAAAAAACCCTGCAAAACTATTACCCAGTCTTGCAAGGAAATTGCGACCACAGGACTTGCTTTCATAAAAGATCTGTGGCAATTATGAGAACACAATAATTCAGTAAATTGTAAAGAAGCTTGTGGAATCTAAACACAAAAAAGCCAATTCACTTGCAAACTTGACAATTGTACATCGTGATGTGACAGCAAAAACAAGAGGCCTACACAAAGCTACAGTCAAAGACATGAATGACTAATATACTTAAATCAATTTCTGAATTTCTTAGCTTTGTTATTTTTATTATTTCTATATACACACATAAAATTATACAATTAAGCAATTAATCAATTTAATAAGTTTTAAAATATAAAAAATATTTCAGTTACATTGCAGTCACATCCAGCATTTGATGATATGCTGTCCTATTTACGAAATCAAATTACGTTACCTTGGAGGCATCATCATTCAGTTCATCGCCTCTTACCTGAAGAAGCTTTAAACAGGGTACATTTTAAACGGTTCAATTTAACGTCAATTAACTCATTGTCAAAACGCTCAAAGGCATGTAAGTTGCTTCCGACTGATGAGCTTCCATGACCACACTGGTCAGAAAGGATCAATAAATGCTTTAACACATTCACAAAACTGTCAATTATTGCAGTGTCGTGCTTATGTATGTCACAATGGATGGCTGAAGCACGGTTAACATCCACCATTGCATCTGTGTCTTTCCAAAAGTCTCCAAATGTACGTGCATTTTCCTCCACAATACCAAGCTCATAAGAAGCAAAGGCAGCTGCAAATTTTGTAAATACCATGGAAGATATCTTCAAACCTACGCTGTGCATGTACTCCACAAATGCAACAATTGTTGGCCAGTCCTTTTTTGAATCCAGGAGATCGTGCAACAACAACCCTTCATATGATGGAGCCAGAAGTGTCAAATTGTCAACATCAAATACGGACACATAGCAACGGACTGCACTTGGAATGCTAGGTACAGATCCTGATGTTTTTGCGAGACCAATCAGTTTTGCTTTAGCCAAAAGGGAAATGTGGAGAGGACCTGTGATCCAGCCAATAACAGTACTACTGGACTTCCATGCATGATCTGGCACAAAAGTAGTTAAGATCTTGATAATGGACTGGACCATTTCTTCATTTGCTATATCTGAGAGGATAACAACAGGCCGACCGATTAATATTGAATAGATCAGATGTGGCATAAAACTGTAGCGCCTGATCATCTTGACAAGCAGCTTTGCCAAAGTTGCATCAATCCCAAAAGGTGTAGGACCAGCTCTAAGTTCGGCCTGTCGTACAGAAACCATATTGTATTCAACAGATATGTCGTCTGCAAGGCTACTGAAAGATGATGATGAAAGTGGCGTCAGTGCAGCATCGCTGCATGTTGATGACCATGAGTCTACTCTTTTCAATCTGTGATCAATGACTTGCTGCGTTAACTTTGTCTCGGTTAAGAAAAGGCCAGAATCCAGCCAACCGGTAGGATCATTATAAGCATAGCTTTGTGGTGAAGAAGCATGCCCACGGAATGAATAAGGCAATGGAGGACATGGATTGATCTTTTCAGGGACTACCAAATACGAGCTGGATAATTCAAAGTCAGTGGAAAACTCACTTTGTAAGTGACCACTGGACGAACCACGGCTATTCGACAGACTAGCTAGCGATTCTCTACTACCATTTGCAGAAACTTCCTGAACAGGCACCGGTTTACTTTTCTGAGCCTCATAGCAAGACATATTTGCCTGGTTCCTAGTTAAACTCTCTTCATTGCAAGGACCAAATGTTGTTTCACATGCCGTTCGGTACAATGATCTTATCCCGAAGAGTCCATAATCTTGACTAAAGATTCCTTTTGCTTTATCAAGATGTTGAAGCCTCTTGTTTACAAACTGTGAGGTTTCTGCCAGATTTCTTAGATTCCCAATACATGGTTCATACCCAGCATCACAAAGTTCTTTCAAATTGTGCAAAGCCGTATCAAATTTTCGTCCAGATGTAATGCCAAGGGAACGTGGTGAGGTATCCTCCAACAGCTTGACAGGATCGTTTTGGTCAGACAAAGTTGATTCAGCCATATAAGAAGCACTGGCTTTATATATCGACTCGAGCAATGAATTCTGACTTGCACCATTCAAATCTTTAGCATCCTGAGTACTTAAAAGGTCATCAGAGTATTTTGAGAAAATTTTCAGTAGGTCTTGAGTATCCTGACAGTAATCATCTACCATGGCTTTTGTTATATTTTTGAGTTCTTTTGTATTTACAAAATCTTGCCCACTTGTCATCATATATCTATTTAGAGCGTCCAAGTAGCGCTGCCGTTGCTTCAATTTTCGAAGAAAGTTGAAGGCATTTCCAAGCCTCAAGCACTGGGATGCACAATGAAACACAGTATTTAACTTCTTCAGTTCGTGCAGCACACCGTCACTTGCATGTTTCACATAAGCCATACAAAATGGTCTGACGAATCCACGCGCTCTAATGTCGTATAGTGTGAAGTGGTAGACAAACGATACAATTGCATCAGTGACATCAGATATCACTACCTGTGTGTCGCCGACAATCTGAAATCCACCGAGATTCATCCCCGGCACCGAAAGAGAATTGCAGTCCACAGATAACACTTTGACAGCAAATGAATTCTTATCAAAGCTTCCTCCTCCTTTATCTGGAATTGTCATCACTGGTTTCGGTCCTTCTAGTTCTGAGAATTCAGAAATTAAAATGAAGTCGTCGTTGAACAGCCGCGATGGCCAGGGCGATCTTTCGCCAACATCAGTGATTTCGTATATCAACGACTGTATCAAAGGCACTACGTCAGCCATGTCACGCAGTGGCACCCAAGAGCATACGAACAGTATGAGTAGAAAGCCGAACGACAGGAGGTAACACGAGCACAACAACAAGGTAGCACGACCTTTCCTCTCGCGCTGCCATCTTGAGCGACATTGCACGAGGCTGGTCACTAATCCCAATAGAGGCTTCTCAGGTGGGCACCACAGCAGGCAGGCACCACTACTCTTATGCAAATTTGATATAATTATTAATTTATTATTGAAGGTTAATAATTATTATATTATTATTAAGACAATTATTACTAAGATTTAATCGGCAAGCCATTTACATGCAAACATTACGCCGGTATATATTCCTCTTACTGTGAAGTGTTGCAAACCGACAATTGAAGAATTCACAGGCATTGTTCTCCCTGAAGGTGTTGTCCGTGTTGACGCTTCAAACGATTAACGATACCCCCATTTCAACATCGCTATCTTCGTCGCTGGACGCCATCTTGCTATGAGGGGGCAAACTGAAACAATAGAGGCGAGAAATCTAGAGGCGACGCTGTTTGGTTGAAGAATCACGTGGTCTTTTTTTCACGGCTACAGTTGTTAAAGTCGGGCATGCATAAACGGCCTTTATGCATCAAATTCTGGTGTAGATCGGTTTGACCTATCCTTCAATTTGAACCCGGTTGACGTCAAAGGACAGTGGTTGAGAGACGGGCATGCATAAACGTGGCTCAAGTCTTCCTTTACTTTCGCCAGTATGCCATTATTAGGTTTATCGAACTTCAAATTGATATATATTTCATTTCCTAAATAATTAATTACAGATGCATGTTAGTGTAGTGTGTACTATCACTGAAATTTACGTTCAACGTTGATTCGAAATTTACTAATCTTTGTTTATTTCCAATTAACAAGTTGGTTTTCGATGTATTAAAATTCAAAGCTTTTGCATGCAGCTATCTATATACAGTTTCAAATCAGAAGCAAGTCGAATCAGTTGCATTTTAGTATGCACTTACTGTATGGAGTTGAGGACTGAGCTTAATGTGTAGTGACTTCGATTTAAAGTGCTCAATTTTCAAGTCTTGGTAAAATATTATACCATTAAAATAGAGCTGAAATATCTGGATTTGGAATAATGTGCACTTTATCCACTGTAGGCTTATAACGATATGGAGTCGTTATAAAAGACAATTGGGTGTTTCTGGTAATTCTATCTCTCTCTGATTCACATTGAATGAGTGAAGGTTTTTATAGTAAATCCAACTGTAAATCAAAGTACGGAAATAAAAATAAGCTAATGAGATTACAACGAGGTTAGTTACATGAATTTGAGGATGAGATCTGGTGAATAGGAAAGAAAATTTATTCATTCGGTCAGTAGAGTACAAGTTGATAGGCAAGTGTACAGTACGCTGCAGGCTGTTTCTAAACTTTGGATAACGAGCCTGGTCAAGTGCCTGAAGAAGCCTTTTCATTATCAAATGTGTAGTTACCTTGCATTGTAAAAAGATAATGACTATATATTTAGAGTCCCACTCATGGCTCTTTACTCAACCCTCCATTGTTCCACACAGCTCGGCAAAAATGAGCAGGAATCGATAATCAGCAATCCAGCTGGAAAGATGAAATGCTGGATTGATGAAGGCCAGGCAAGATGAAATGTCTCAGAGGAATACCGTGATGGCTTATAAGCTTATAATTGTAGATAATAACATAATTTATAGGGAAAAATATCAGGGTCAACCCTTTACTTTGCTACAGCTATATAGATGTGTATATTACCCTGTTTTTTTTTTTCAATTCGATCTAGGCACATTACTAGAATAGATAAAGTCTAGTTACTTTACACATAAATAAAGTAGCCACGCTGTGGTATTAACATTAGGTTTTACAAAGCAGTTAGAAATTATGTTAGATTGCGAGAAGTGACCAAGGTACATGTACGTCTTTTTCTTCGACAAGTAGATAAAACTCTACAAATCATTGAGTCGTACAGTGACAGCATTCTTGTGAGCAAGCAATCCTTCTTTCTCAGCCATGATCTCAACTGCAGGACCAATCGCCTTTAAACCAACTTCATCCATCTCCAATGCAAACAAGTACTTCTGGAACGATTGAACGGTCACACCGCTGTACATCCGGGCATAGCCATAAGTGGGGAGGGTGTGGTTGCAACCGGCTGCATAATCACCGCAGCTTTCTGTGCTGTAACGGCCGAGGAAGACAGACCCAGCATTTTGAATGTATGGAAGGATGCTCTTTGCATTCTAACGAACAAGAGAAAGACAAAGATGTAACACATCTGATTGTCTACTTATGCACACAATGAATAACCTGAAACATCATAATATTTCCACTCCTGCTGTTTGATAGACAGTATTAATGACGTATGATATTATGGTAAATGTAAACTACTTTAGCAGTAACCGTCGTGGGCTGGATGTTTGCTTTGATGCACGAACGTCTTTTAATAGCAATCTATTACATCAAGAAAAGCCATTATTGGACCTACGGCGCACAGTGAATCAATGTAATGCTATCCCGTCTCGCCGTCTGTGACATGTGTCAGAAGGGGTCTCACTTAGGCTAAATAAAATGGTACTGTACTTATTAGACAATACATCATCTTGTCGAGAAAATGATATCAGGATTTCCCAGAAATGGACAGAAATCCAATCTAACGCCGAGGGTAAAGTTTATAGGGTAAAATCGAACCAATTATCCTGTCTTCATTATGAAGCCACACGCTACTAAGACCTGGTGTATAAGATTCCCCCTACTGTGTTCCACATAGCTAAAGTGAAACCTGTCTCTAATGGTGACCTTCAAGACCTGAAGAAAATGACCTTTATGGGCAGGTGAACTTTTTGTCCAGGTTGATTTCTGTAGAAAGTGTCATTTTGTGGTTACGAAGAGTGGTCTTTATAGAGGTGGCTGCTCTGTAGAGGCGTACGCTAACACAGGTTTAACTGTAGCAGAAAAGGTTGAGATTATCAAAATTGTAATGATTTTCTGTAGATAACCTGAATTTCAGCGCATGACTGTGTCAGTGGGAGTGACAATCACAAGTCTGACACATCATTTAAACTAAGGAGAGAGCATTTGCAATGATGTCTGAGACAGTACAAAAGAAAATGAAATGAGAACATTCAAATGGGCCTATTTGCCTAATTAAAAGTTTGCAATTTAACAGATCTTTGAAAGAGAGAAACCCTTATTTATCCAAACTAGATAGAACAGTGTCTATAGTATACGATATATCGCTAAAGCTTTCTAACAATATAGCCACATCAGAAACTCTGGAACCTGTGCTGCCTTATCCACCTACCTATCAAGACTGAAACGAATGTTACAAAGAAACAGACATGTTTTAATAAATACAGAAAAACAACCTCAATACTTCAAAAATCAAAAGGGGATAGAACCACTGGTTTAAACATAGCTACACAGTTTCCTTTCACATATAACACCCCTGGTAGCAAGAAAGCACAGCAGAATTCGCATTCTGAGACTCATTCGACACGCGAACGGTGTTAAACATGAATGCTCTTGAAAAGTGTGGAAGGTAGAAATCAAGGATATTAAGAGTGGGTTTGCGCATGAACAACTGAGAATGCCCATTTCACGAAAGTCACATTTACACTAACCTCAGTGCTAATAATTAGATGCTCTGGTGCATATCCATTGGCAAATGTGATAGAATCATGCAATTTGTTAGATAGCAATACAAAGCTGTTGCTGAGAGACTTCTCAATGATACCACAGCGCGGTAACTGAGATGCTTGCACTTTTATCTCGCGTAGAATGTCATGTAGGTGCTTCTCAGGTGAACTTTGAAGGATCAAGACAACTTGGCTCTGGGGTCCATGCTCGGCTTGAGATAGCAAGTCAGCAGCGACGTATCGAGGGTTGGAGGATCCGTCAGCGAGAACCTGGAATAACATAAATTTTACTGTACCAGTGTACAACTGTCCTAACCATTTACAGTATCAAATTCTTTGGCTAGTAAAGAGAAAGTTAAAATCAAGAATGAAAATCAGGTAAAACGAATAATTTGAAACCATATTGAATGAGTGTGAACAATGCAGGTTAGCAATATAAGTGTTCCTCAATGCACCACATGATATAGAGCAAATAATTGTAATGCTACTGTTCTATTCCAATGCAGCGACGTCCGCACAATACAACAAAAAAAGGATCTATTCAACAGCTCACAACAGAGACCATTCCCCCAAGAACTTGGTAAGTTACCTTGAGAATTCCACTGACTTAGCAGTGTGACTGGTGCTTGGCTATGGTGATTGTTTTGCTACCGGAACTGCTACTATTTGGAAGTAAGTAACTGCTATCAAACCAACCACTAACACCAAATAACTTATCAATGGTGATGAGTTTAATAAACAGCTTGTAGCTGAGACCTACTTAGAACTGACTTTTACAACACAAAACCAACTATAACAAGCCTGATCGCACTGCAGTCACAAAATGCGGAGGCATGAAATTTAGGTGAGTTTGAACTCAGTCAAACGACTGGTACTTAGTAGCATCATATATTGCAGGAATAGATAATTGTAAGGTGTCGCAAAATAGTCGGTTTGTAGCATCCAATCGCTCCAAAATTTAATTTTTCAAGTTAAATTGGTATTAATCCGAAATAAAACACATCAGTAGCATCATTAACGTATGACGTTGACTGTTCCCTGTTTTGTTTAATTATGTACAGGTTAGATAGGTTTTTAGTAGTCAAATTATAAAGCTGATTAAGATAAGATCAAACAAGAATTGTACTGCTCCAAAACCAATTGACACTTTGAAACGTGCAATTGGCAAACAATGGAACATGCACAGCAGACAGGCTATACAGCCGAAAAAGTAGTTTGTCTGCACGCAGGTTAGGTTTGATTGCAACTGCAATTTTCTCATGTTTCAAAAACAATGTTCCCTTCGTATAATTTCATGAAATTGTTACTTATAAAATTGATAGATCAGATTCCTGTCGCATCTATTTCTCCGTAATTATCTCCAGTGCACATCCATTTACATACGGTTGCCACTTTTGAAAACAAGACGCCTTGTATTCTACATCCAGTTCTCTGTCATCCGGGGATAACGGATTTTCAAGAGCCATAGAACACAAAATGCAACTAGATTCGCGAACTCGTTATTAGTCCCGATATATCGAAAAACTCTCCTGAAGTTTATGAGCACCTGGAAAAGATTTAAACATTAGAAGCTACCTGTTTTCAGCGATCATCTATGTCAACAGGCCGCTTCCATTTGTTCCTAAGTCATCCCTGGAGACTATCTTGATTGTAGGTATGTTTAAGCGGTATTCAAATGGTTGCTATAGCTTACCATTAATTCTGTTGGTCCGGCTGGCATGTCCACAGCAACAGGTGAAGAAGAATCTTGCTGCACAAGCATCTTTGCTACAGTGACAAATTCATTTCCAGGACCGAAAATTTTGTCCACTTTTGGAACTGATTGAGTACCGTATGCTAATGCGGCTATTGCCTGAGCTCCACCTGCAACGTCAAATGTATAGTGAAGGCATGCATCTAAGTTTAAAAAGAGAAGAGAGCAGCCATCTGAAATGCTACGTTTGAATGGAATTGAAGTTCTTCGTCGACATATCAAACCATCATAATGCCAAACCATATAACATTTTTATGTCAAATAGAACCAATGTCTACATTAAATAAAGATGAACAACATCAATACTTTGAAAAAATCAACATAGCGCGGGGCTGTCGACACCAGTCCACATAGTGAACATCTCATTCAGCGAGTACGAAATTACAGAGTAGACGGCTTCATAAGCACAGAAGTTATTTTATCCGGAGACAAACATATAAAACGTGTCGACACAAAAATCTTGCACAATACTTTCAAACTGACAACAGGAGGAAGCATTCTGCAAAGGCATGTTCAAAACAACATACCTGCCAGCAAGATCTTAGATGCACCAATTTTCTTTGCAACGTAGAGAATCTCGATACTGACAGAACCATCTGGGCGTGGAGGAGTGGCAATTATGATCTCCTTGCACTGTGCAATCATGGCAGGGACACCAAGCATCAAAGCAGTCGAGAAGAGTATTGCTGTACCACCAGGTATGTAAAGACCAACCTAACAAGACAGCAGGGAAATACCAAAGTCAGTCACGCAAACATCAGCAACCAGCAATGCAGCAAGGTCGGACGTGTTTGTAATGATCCGTGGCCACACCAAACAGAGCAGAGTCAGTGCCACAACAACAGCCTTGTAAAAGTTGCATTGCATGATCACAGCATTGATCAAGCAGTTTTAATGGAGATTCATAACAATCAGACCTTCATTAATGTTGTAATACAACTCAACATATTGACGCCAACGAGGCTGCATGTCCTAGTCTGCGAAATCCCAATCAAAGTAATAGATAAAAAAGTATTGAGGAATTTACCCGCAGAGTTATCTCCGGTTAATTGGACTGTCACATAATCGGACCAGCCGCTATATTTGACCCAAGATTTGACAAAACATGCCAAGACGTAATCATTTCGTTACAAGATTTGACCTCTAAACAGTTGGTCCAGTCTTCTTAATTGGTTCAAATTACAGTCTCTACTCTTTAGATGTGGTCTGATTAAGCGGAGGCAATTGCATCAAGTTTTATCATGAGAACGCAGGGCCGTCTTCACAGTCAAAAGGGCTTAAAGAACCATCTCTAAGGAACATTTCATGCAACGGTCGTGTCGGAACTTAGTGATAAAGCAGGATATGCTAGATCACAAATGCAAACAGCAAAGTTTATAGCAGCATCACACATTAAGATAGATGATCGCTTTCAGCACAAACACTAAGTGTGGCCACTTGCATTTGGTTCTAATGCTTGTGATGAGTTTCATCGAATAATAAACCCACAGTCTTTCAATGTATAATGCTCAGTGTCCGTGATTAAATAATAATGTTTGCTGTGCTATGCCAAGTGGCTCCAATATAACATTGCAATCTGCTTTGCTCTTGCATGCAAGAAATGGGAATATAATTATTTAATGTCAAGATAACAAAAAGTAAATAATCTTAAAACAATTCTAGATATACTTCTATAAAAAGTGCATATACAATTACACTATACAGTGAAACCTGTTTAAAATGGTAACCTTTGGGACCTGAGCAAAATGACATTTATAGACAGGTGGCATTTCTGTCCAGGATCAGTTCTAAAGAAAATGTCATTTTCGGGTTATGAAGAGTGCCTTTATACAGCGGTGGCTTTTTATAGAGGTGACCGCTAATACAGGTTTGACTGTAGTCTACTATATTTGATATCATACTACTAGATAATGTGTTGATTGAATACAGTGCAACCCATTTTTGTGCAACTGGTGCCTAATGTACAAACCACTTTATGCAAAGGAATTTACAGTCAAATTCGTTTCAATGCTGCTTATAATCCTTAAGTAATTTGCAAACGTTGGCCGTTTTGACTGATGTGTGCTGTCTACTTTTGAATCGTTTCAACACGAAAATAGCTATTTGCTTTATTCTACAGCAACCTCATAACCTAAAGCTATCGCTCAGAGATAATGAAACATTATAAGGGTAACATGCCATCATACACTCTCAGGAAACAATTAAAGATGTAAAATCACCATCTGTGCGCTTCATACAGTCCATTGTTTATTATTGTTTTGGGATGGTTCGGATATGCTACTTGCACTTAAGCGGATTGCCAAATAGTCATTGTTTTGGAATGCTTCAAGTGGGCTGCCCTATAATCATTCTTGTTTCTATTACGCGTCCAAGAAAGGCTGCGTATAATACGTGACAGGCCTGCAATCAGTTTACAAAGAAAAAATTATCATCATTGCAATACCTTTTCAATTGCTCTTGTGACCCTTGAGCAGTGAACTCCATTGCTAGTTTCCACCACCAACATCTCAAGGTCCAGTTGCTTCTCATGAAACTTCAAAATGTTTTCGTATGCAAGATCAATGGACTTCCTCAAATCATGGGTCAATTCTGGAGTCGGTATTTCTTCAAGGATTAACACAGGAGAAGACAGAATAGCTTTGTCAAATTTCTTAGTTAAAGCAATGACAGCTTCGTCACCTTTTTCTTTAACACTCTTGATGATGGGCTCGACGATTCTCTTGATTTTGCTGTCATTACTCACAAGAGGGCGTTTTTGAAGCATTGACAATTGTCCTGGCTCGAGATCATCATGGTTGTACACTTTCAGGGAATACGCCTCGGTTTCAGATAACACAGCTGGGATGTCAGATGACAGTGGTACTTTAGCATGGCCAGCGCGACGACCAACTTTCTTGCTCCTGCTATCGAGGACCTGTTCAATGTCTTCCAGTGAAACACCTGAAACATTATCAACGGTAAGAAATGCGAAAAGTACATCACAAGTAGATCATGTGCATAGATGAATAAAATAATTTGCCAAATGATTTTCAGTTCTAAGGAAAATAAACAGGAGTTGTGCACGGAGAGGGGACAGAAAACAGTGTAAAATGGAAGAAATGTTCTTTTCAGATAATTTGCTTTCGGCAATTCCTGCATGGCCAGTCATATGATCGGAAAAAGAGTAAAAACTAGTAAATAATTTTCTTTATCCATGCTAACGCTAACCCAGTCGAAAGTAGTTTTGAAACACAATAAAACTAAGTGCTCTTAATATTAGCTTTTTCTTCAAAACGAAAACTGACGCATACAAGAACTAGTATTTTGATCAAGACTGATTTGAAATCACCCGAACATGTTTATGAAGTCAGAAAACGCAGTGCAGATAAACAGAAAGCTTTGTATTGGATGTTTGCAGCCTGGTATTGGATATTTTGAGTGTGTGAGGTAGGACTGCTAGTTCTGCAGTACACAGGACAGTTGTTTGACTCCATCAGTACTTGACGGAAATGTATTGTTTCACTTTACAAGCAAAGAACGTGGACAGAGAAGGTAAACAGTCTGTCCGCATTTTTTTCTTCAACCGAGGGCTAACTAATCAAGATGCATCAGTTGGTCTTGATCAGATATACACTCTTAGCTTAGAATCCAGGGAGCACTGGTTGAAATATACACAATTGAAGAATATACATAGGCCTGTGTCGGTATTAAATTCACAATTAAAGATAAGTAGTTAGAAATATGCAGGTAACTGGCATTTATATCGACTAACATAACCGAGAATACCTTGGATTATGAATTAGTTCAAGAAATTAAGTTGAGAACAAATCAATGAAGCAGGTCCAATCAATGGCAATAGTAACTACTCAATTTGATTAAATGCGGTCTTCAATATCCTGCATACTAAATGGGAACTACTATTTGCAAGCAAATAATTATAATAAATATACTGCTTGCCTACCATCTCTGATGCACTTTGCAAGGCTAAAATACAACAGATCAGCAGCCTCATTAGCAGTCTCAACTTTCGTATCAGCCTCTGTCAATTCTTTTGCCTCTTCGAGTATTTTTGCATTTAAAAGTTCACCATTGTTGAAAAGACGGCTTGTATAAGAGTTTGGCGGAGCATTGTGCAATCTTGATTCGAGTGTTCGGGAGAGCTTTGTAAGTCCTGTAGCTTCACTAAAACAACCCCAGGATCCTTTGTGACAAAAACCAGTGCCGTGCTGCTTTACAACAAAGCACAATGTGTCAGCATCACAATCGACAAGTATCTTGAGAAGATCCTGCAATAAAAAGAGCATTGATTGCAGAAAATGCAGAAGGATTACCGGCATATGTTACAAAAACATCACTGCTAGGGCTGTAAGAATGAAGCATGTTGCTACCGCTGGCAACTATTTGAAAAGTTATGCGGTCAAATATCTCATTAGAGTCTCTGGTCAGCACTGGAAAAGTCCGGATAAAAGGCTGACAACTATTGACAGAAAATATCTCTATTTAGGCAAGCGCTATATCAGATTCTTTGCATTAATAAATATTAATATATGATGAAGAGATTTGCCTTTGCAAAGTAGTGTAGGCCTATAATGCTGCAAATTGACAAAATTAACAATCGTGTCAAGAAAACCAACACCTTAGAAAAATGGAGATACCGCTATCATTGCCACTTATGAGCATGGCAAAGTAGGTTTGGTATATGCCTGCAATAATAGGGCTTTACTAGTGCCGGAATAATGAAAGCAACAATTATGTAAATAGTAACTAAAAGGTTTTGATATTATCATACAGTTGTGATGAATAAAATAGAGCAGACACCATCGTGGATTCTGCGTCTTTAAACATGAATAGTAGATCAAAAGCCATGAAAGCAGAATATCAATGACAATACTCCGCCAACCTGGTGAGATCCAGAGCTTTCACCTTTATACCATAAGCCACGCTTCCTTGATTGATACACACCACGCCTTGTTCTCAAGCTTTCTAGAACACTCTCTTGACTGCTATATACAAGTCCAAGGCACTGAAGTTGAGCATTGACCTAAAGAGACAAAAAAGCTGGAATTTCAGATATACTAAACTATCTGAAATTTGACATCACAAATCATTTGAGAGACAAGAAGAAATTTGTTGAATCACAGTTATCAACACTATTAATTAGCAAACACCGCTCGCAACAGTTCTGATCCATCAACCGACTAAACCTTTCCTGTCGGATGGCATCTTCGCGCAACGCATATATCTAGGCTAGGAAACGACTTGCATGCGATGGGACTAACGATGTCTACAGCCAAAAGCGTAGCGTAGCGCAGAGCAGAACTCTATGGGCAAATCACATTCAAACCTTGCAAAGGAAATTATGACGGACATCAGCATGATGTGATGGTTTTCCGTTTATGATGATGACGATGACGATCAATTAGCAAGGCCTATGCAGGATTTTTAGAGTTGCACTATCAATGCAGGAAAATGTTTGTAGACCTAATTCAACCATTGCAAGTTCCATTGCAACAAATGACACAAATTTTACGTTCAATGTGTATGATCTCGTCATCGCTGTAGCAGACATTATAGTAAATTTGAGCACGAGAAGACATGACGAGGTCAATCTGGTTGGACGAAGTCAGTCTGTGGCCGAACGTAGCAAAGTTGGAATCGGGGCGTCATTGCCTGACAAACGTGACGTAAATGGTGATGAATCGTCAGTGTCAGACGACGTCCTAAGGCGTGGCAGTGAGGGATCGGGTACAGCAGAAGAAGGCAATGGTGGAGAAGGGAGTGAGGCTGACGTCAAGCGATCAATTGAAACAGTGTCATGGCGACCGTGAAAGTCAACCGTAAAGAATTTGTCGTTGCACGAGATGACTGGGTACGGACCTTGATATGTCGCTTTGAGGTGACGGGGTAAGATCTACACGAAGCCAGACGTGAGAAAAGGTACGCAGGCGAGGAGGAATTTACGTCGCGGTTTGGTTACGACTGGGCGTGACTGGGTAGAGGTGCAGCATCAGGGCACGGTGGTGGTGGATGAGCTCAGTAGTAGACAAAGTGTCATGGGTGAGGACAGGGGGAATCACCTTGTCCTTTGCGGTGAGAATTTGAAATTGTTCATGCACTGAAATAGAATGGCCGTTGGCAGCAAAAAAGCGAAGATTGCAGGGCTTAACATCCCCGGGAGGGATACAATTATGTGGGACGATAGAAACAGTGACACCAAAATCGACAAGAAAACGACTCCAACAAGAAAGGAAATGTCTTTCAAAAAAGAATCGTTACTGTGCCACAAATCCTTCGGCGTTGTTAACGGCGGTGGCGTTAGCAACGTGGCCTAGTTTTCCAATGACTATGGCGTGTGAGATTACATACAAGACTGCGCAGGGATGCTTTGTCATGGTGGCAAAGGTGGTGCAGTGCTTTGAAATTGACAACCGAAGCGACATGTGCGGGCACTTTCTCTATAATACAGGTAGGCGTGGTAGACCAAAGACTTTTGGTAACGGTCAATTGGTCTTATTCCACATTAAATATCTGCATATCAAGGCGGTGTCGGCTCATGTCGACAATCACAGGCTAGCGCAAACTACGGCACATGGCTGCAAGCACCGGCTACAGGAAAGGTGGTAGGAAGGGCCATCATGTAGTAGATGAGTTTCGACATCTTGTCAACTTCTTTATCTTGAAACACACTAAGAACAGCACATACATGCTCCAGCATGTATTGCAAAAATTTAGACTTCAAAATGCTGTCAGTCG
Source organism: Calvadosia cruxmelitensis (assembly GCA_900245855.1). Taxonomy (NCBI): domain Eukaryota; kingdom Metazoa; phylum Cnidaria; class Staurozoa; order Stauromedusae; family Kishinouyeidae; genus Calvadosia; species Calvadosia cruxmelitensis. The sequence continues at coordinate 17,933 of OFHS01002093.1, forward strand.
TGATGACGTCGCGCTGTTGCAGCTTTGTGCGCATGCGACGCAAATAGAACACTTCATGCCCAGATCATGCACATCATGCAGCACCAACTTTGTTTTGTTTGTTGCAAACGCTCGATAGCATTTGCCTGAATGGTCGCACACTCAGCCGAAGCATTCGCATCTAGCAAGAGCAAAGTGACATCTTCAGGAAGGCCAGACACAACAGGGTGATATTTTGTGACGGCTTGTGTCACCCCAGCAAAAGCGAATTGGCTTTTGAGTTGGCAAAATCAGGCGCTAGGGATGCCATGGTAAAACGGTGGAAGTTTGACAGATACAGCATGGCCATACAGAACGCCGTACAAGATTGACGATTGCTTCATGATACAAAGCTCTGAAAGCAAAATACAAAGTTCTACAGAAAGTGAAGCAATCCATTGGCTTCTTGCAGAGATGAGTCATCCCATACTTGAGGCTCATCAAGCATGTTTTGCAGAGCCTCCATCAAGCCCGTGTAGCAATTGCGGATTACTGCAATTGCATGAGAGTGGCAATACCATCGTGCATCATCAGGGCTGGGGATTAAATATGCTGGGCTCGAAGATACTGCTTTCGGTTTGGGCTCACGCTTGAAAATGCTGTAAAAGCACTCACGATCGAAAAGAAAACCTTTACAAGTCGGATGGCAGAAGCAGATTGGCAAAGAATCAGATTCAAGCAATGTGCAACACAGTGTGTAAAGTAGGCAAATGGATAATCTTGGCGCAGCCTTGCTTGTACTCGACTGAGGTGACCAGACATCACTGCAGCTTCATTGTATGTCTGCATCACTAACTTCTTTTGAATGATATTGCCATATTTCTGAAGCACCTGCTTCACAATGACAGTGACAGCTTCTGCTCCACGATCAGTACTGACCTCAGAAAAAGTCAGCAATCTTTCCATGACATCTGCACCAGAATCGAGACGAATTACAGCACTTAATTGCTCTTTCATTGATATATCTGTGGTTTCATCCAATTGAATACTCATAGATGTGCATGCCTCAATTTCTCCATCGATATGGTCCTGCACGATTTCTTCTATGGCCTTGATAAGGTCATTCTGGATAGATGGTGATATACCAATGAATTGTCCACTGGTCGTTCTTTCATCTGTCAGTTGTCCATGTAGTCTTCTTTCAAACACAGAGTCAAGTTTGGAAAATACCTCCAATAGCTCTCTGTAGTTTCCTCTATTCAGGTCTCACCTGACTCATTGTGACCCCTAAATGGCAGTTCCTGCTAGCTAAGATAGAGAGCAGCAGTAGTGATGGTCTTTAGGACTTCTCTGTTCTGCCTGACTGAATAGCCAAAGTTTGACTTTCCCATACGAGACCGTTATAGACAGGTTTGGCTGTAGCAGGAGAATATTACAAACATGGTGTCAGGTCAGGTGTGGGATCTATTGCCTAATTAAAACCCTCTCTTTGTCGTTCCTTTGAAACTTTCCGGATTCTCATCGATCTCTCACGATGAGTGAAGAACAAAGTCAAGCCAATGAGCTGCAAGCTTCTAAGCTATCCTTGTTGTGGCGTTGCGGAACGCCAATCTCACTTTCGTGTCGTAACCTCATTATCGTGTAATCTGTAGCTAATTGTCAGTTCCGTAAAGCAAGTCTCGTAGAGGTGCACCAAATCGCAAACTTCTGATCCTGCCGGATCACCGGATCTTGCACTGGCGTTAAGATCGATCCGGCCGGAGAGGCAAATGAACAAAGAAATAATGTAATTTTGACTTCTAGGTGCTCAAATTTTCGATGAAAAATGTAGTAAAGTGCCAGTAAAATGAGACTGTCAGTTTTCATAAACAAGCAAGCAGTGAGAAGTACAGTCAAGTAAATTGCATCCGTTTCACACACAATTACAATGCGACAAAATAGGCAAAGCTGAACACACACGAAGCTGTTTACTCGGTTAGGATAAAGTTCACATGTATCTCTTTCGCTTCTGACCTGTAATCAATGATTTAGTGCTTTGCAAATGGAAATGAAAACGACCATTGCTCTTCAGGATGTGAACTGGACGAAGCCGACCTCAGCCGGCTCAGATTCATGGTTGGTGTCGCTTCTGCCTGCTGCTTCGGCTTGAAATGGTATAAAATAAGAAAAAATATGGCCTTTGACTTTTCATTTTATTCATCAGCTCCTCAAAACAACAAATGCAGTGGTTTATTGGCCACAGAACTCTGTTAGACAGCGAAAACTTCAACCTAAACACGCGAGACGATCCTTCGTGGAAACCGCCGTTCAGAATGGCTGTCGGACCCTTCACGTGACGTTTTTTACGAAATTAGTTCAAAAGCTTTGTATTGGATGCGCCGACATATTTTGGCGAAAAGACTAACTATTGATGACGTCTTCCTGGCGTCAGCATTGCAACGTCAGCGTTTCAGAAAGAAGCTGGCGACGTCATTCAAAATCTTAGAACAAAATATTAATCGATCAATTTGTTGTCACATTAACTTGAAATAACAAAATAATTCAACACTTCTATGCATATGAGTAAATTCATAGACACTGGCTTCTGCACATTTGGATGTTCGCGAGCTGGTTCTTGTCCTTGACTCTTATCGGAAAAGCTGCGGAGCGCCACTATGAATCCAAAAGTCAACTGGATTGAATATGTTGGCGCATCCAACACTGTTGGGGTGATGGGGGCCATTATGGAAATCCAAAAGTGAATGGGATTTCCTAAAATATGGATCTTCGTCGGCGAATCCGGCAGAAGCCATTTTGGATTAAGGAAGCCATCTCTGCTAAATCTTCTTTCAGATGTGAACATTCTATAAGAAATCCTACAACTTTTGGAAAATTTCTGAAAAAATCAGAAAAATAATCCAAACTTTGTCGGCGCATCCAGTCGCAGCCGTTAAAAATGGCTGCCATCATGGACACAATACTGCCAAGGACAAACATCAAACAAATTCAGCGATACATTTTGAAGAGGAGGCATCTTGTTTTCAATGCAAACAGCAGATGCAACCTACAAGATGAGATGTTACTGGGTTCAGTGATGCAAAAAGCTTTAATAAACTTATATAAATCTTGGTCGGGTCATGGCCGGATCGCCGGAGCAGTAAAAAGGTCCAGTTGCCTAAACTTTACCAGGGCTATGTTCGGTCCATTTGACAACAGAGTCCGCTTGAGCACCTAAACATTTTGAAAGTCGACTTGTTTTGGACCACCCTATTGCTTATATTTGTACATAATCTGATAATTGTGTGCTACTTCACGTCAATCACCGCATTCTAATCTGTTTTCTATATTCTTTTAAAATTTTTACCGTTCGAGATTAAAGATCTGTTCTAACGAATACGCAGTCTGTTCACTTGAAGTCATTGGTTGCAACGGTTGACACATGTGCGCGTCTGATGTTTCATGCCCCGTCGCATATCTTCGCAGTGCACAACACTTGTCATTCACAAAACCAACATATCCACTAGAGATGACTAACTCAAGGCACTGCCAGTACCTGATCTACAATGCCACGAAGTCCTCATCACAGCAGAAACATCATAAGCATTTACAGGTCAACTCTCACTCTTCTCAGATATGCATACTCATGCTACACGGAAATTATGACGAATCTAGTGGTAACAAATCCAAGACAGGGTACTCTATTCCCATTGTAAATTTTGTGGCAAGCCCCATTACAACGGGGAATGCTCCACCTTTGGCAAAAAGTGCATCTACTGTGGCGGTATGACTCACCTGAGCACTGTTTGCATTGCAAACTTTGCAATAAGAAGGATCAGAAGCCCTCCACGAATACTTCTTAGTCAAAGAACGCATATACAGTTCAACCAGAGCTACAAACACGTTGCCACTTGATTCACTCAAGCACTGGTCACTCTACACCGGACTACATAGGAGATGTGGTCCTTTGAGGCACAGACTGCCCCGGTCCGGAGTCTGCCAAACAGAAAGACTGGGATGCCCCAATAGTTCAGTTGGTCAACGATAAGCATTCTGCTGCCACTAACCAGAGGGATATTGCACATCTCAATGCTTTGCAGGTACAGATGTAGGGGGTGACTGCATGCCTTGCTTTCTGCGTCGCTTGGACTGTTTTGGAGAGCAGCCATGTGAGGGTAGCGGTGGCGCTACATCTGGGTGCTGGTGTTTCCCCACAACACAGATGCTACTGTGGTGAACAAGTTGGCACAAGAGGCACTCACAGCCTTGCGTGCAGAAAAGCTGCAGGGCGCATACCAAGGTCTCAGGCCTTAAACAACCTAATCAAAAATTGTTGGGAATGGCGGGATATCCGTTAGGGTGGTCCAAAAAAAACTTTCGAAATTTTATCGGGAACCGGCAGTTTCTGGTGCATTAACATCTAAAAACGTGTGTCTCAAAATTATTCTGGATTTGAGAAACGCTGGAGCTCGCGCAAATCGATTTTATCTTTCGCCTCCATGCGGCCGAAAAAAACAAAGTTCACACCGCGTAGGCAAGTTTCCGTAGAAGCGGGACGATTTTAGCCGTCTTAATTGAAGTCACAGCGGAACACATATCTTCTTTGTGCGTGTGAAGTGGCTGATTATCACCCACTTCAAGATGAGTCGAAACGGCCGCATAGCATTCCAGAATTCAAAACGTAAACAACACAGTTATTAATGCAAACAATTCGCTGCTTTTGTTTACAATTTCAGTCATGTTCTATGCTGAATAAGCACTCGTAGTTCAACGTGCAAAATATCAATTATACATATTCATTCGTGTTGATGCTTTCTCGTCTCCTCTCGATTATAGAGCAGTTTCGCAAATGCTGTTGTTTTTTTCGATCACTTTACACAGTAATAATAATAATCGTCACATTTGTAAAGCTCTTGCACTATACATATTCTAAAGCGCTAAATGCACTGACTCAAGACAGAATTGTGATTTCTTAATACTTTACAGAGTCGCTTACATTTTCTAGTTGGAAGAGTCGGCAGCTTTAGTGCAAATGCTCGAAGGTCAACTTACACGCGGTAGTAGAAACAGAAAAATGGACGGAATTGAATTACACATGACACGCATTGCGAAGCAAGAGCAGTGGCCATTACTTCGCAGATAAGCCAGTCCTCGGTGCACTGGAATTCGTTCCTTCACAGGAAACATGTCTTGAAAGTCGATAGCTATAATTGCTATCTGTTTCTTGAATCTTAGATTAATTGAAGTCTTAACT
>OFHS01002094.1:0-21091 GCA_900245855.1 Calvadosia cruxmelitensis
TTTGTCCTCACGTGATCAAGCTGCGAGACCGAAAGATGTCACCCTGGCTTCCGGTACGTCACGTTTCGGCACAGACGTTTTGGTGCCTGATCGTTTTGACGCCAAGACGTTTGGGCGCTGGCTGATCAGTACGAAAAGCTTAGGACAACTTAATTATAAATACAATACTGTGTAGTGGACATTACCTGCTACGAGGCAAAATAGAGAGAGAGAGAAAAAAGGCGGGCGAAGCCCGCCGTATAGGTGCGTTATCATTCGTCCATCTTATTCACCCTCAACCTGATAGACTGAGATGCGTTATGCTGAGTCCTGCCGTTGGCCCGGCGGCGTAGCCGCTAGTACATTCTGTTTTTGTTGTTGTTGATTCTGTAGGTCCTCAATGGGCGTCAATCAATCGGGGCGTCCTGATATGCGATGAGTGCTGCAGCGTTCACAGGAGTCTTGGGAGACATGTGTCTCAAGTCAGACACCTTCGTCTTGCCGCCTGGAATTCTCCATTGTTATCGGTAATTTAGTTGGACCATGTTTGATTTTTTAACGTTCAGTTGTAATATTCACCACTTTTAATCAGTTATGCCTAAGTTACTGGCGATGACGAGTTTACTACTTGGTTCCAACCTGAGAATTATTAGGCCTACCGTACAATTTTTTTGTGCTTTTATTGGGTAAATTAATGCATATTTGTGGTAACAATTTGGAAGTGCTTCCTGGATTCCTGTGATGTAGTAACAGCATCAGATTGTGCTCTGTAACTTTTGTTGCGAAACTTTTGTCGTCATTAACATGGTTACGTTGCAGACATATGTTCAAATAATTATGTTTACCAGGCTCTTTAAAGCTGAGCCTTGTGTCCAGTACTAGTTTATTCTATCCAAGGTACAGAGAAGTAGATGTTGTGACTTTGTCTGTTCTTGTTTCAGATGGTACGAGCCCTTGTTAGCAGCGGAGCCAATCTAATCTGGGAGCATTCACTGCCAGATCCAAATCAGCTGAAAGGCGGATTCAGAAAACCCAATCCCAAAGACCCAGTCCAGTGAGCCTGTTTGAATTGGTTCAGTTCTTGGTTTGGTAGATCATCATAATCATGGAGCGGGTGCCTGTTGCAATCTATGGCTGTGTTCTTGTTTTTCAGTCCTATTAAATCAAACTTTATCAAAGCCAAATATGAGTTGCTTGGGTTTGTGCATCGTCTCCCATCGTCAGATGATGGCCCATCAATTTCTGCACTCAGCCAGGCAAGTGAATGGAATGTGTTTGTCATTGAAAACAATTTGCTAGCGTGATACAGAAATGCAGAGAAGATTGCCTCCATTGATGCTGTCCCTCGGATTAAATATGGACCTGGCGAACTTGTGAAGCAGTTATTAGAGGAAATCTATCACTTACTTCTGATTTGTAATCAGTTACTTCAATGAGTTACATGAATAAACTGGCAATTTGTAGTCCAATACTTTTTAATTGAGTACTGCAGGATGCAAAACACTGCACGTTAGTTGCGATTCCTGTTGCACCGGAACTGACAGACAGACATGGTAATGGCATGTCATTGACATCAGGACTAGTCACTTGGCTATTGTCAATAATCACATGATCACTAACTAATATGTGTTCTATCACTTCACATTCTCTAAGATTCTGCTTGTTGGGCTGTATACGGAGCTTGAGTTTGAGACTCAGCATCTAACGAGAGCAGCTGTGTTGATGTTGTTGTGTTTATTGCAGCAACTCTACCGAGCTGTCAAGATGGCCAACTTGGAAACATCACTGAGGTTGCTTTCCCTTGGTGCTCTCCCAAACTACTTTCATCCAGTAAGTGACGGAAAAGCAATCAATTAGTTCTTTGCCTAGTCTTGTTGTATGTGCTTGTAATGTATCCATTTGGCACAATTATGTGTTCTTGCCTTATTCTTGCAGACTTAAATTAATGCATTTCATGTAGCATTTTCTGGATCTGCTGTCCTAGAATGTGTAGGTTAACCTGTGTGACTGTGTCTTTGTAATTGTCTGTAGGACAAAGGTAACACACCGCTCCATGCCGCCGCCCAAGCTGGACAGGCCGCTCAGATCGAGTTGTTGACTGTTTGGGGTGCAGATCCCAGCGCGTTAGACATTGACGGGAATACAGCAGCTGATGTGGCAAGGTAGGCGAATCCCTGACAGGCTGAATGGTGACTTGCTGTGTTTTGTTTAGTTGCCTGCCTGCATATTAAGTATTGGGTTGGCAATTGCAAATTTTAATTGTAATACCCTTTAGGCATGAATTAAGCCTTGCAAATTGTTTACTTTTCCTCTTGCTAAAATCCTGAAGCCTTAGTAAGTGTGCCAAATTGTTTGCGGAAAGCTGGCCTTTGTACTCGTCTGATGCGCACTTCAGCAATTTGCAAGACTGATTTTCAGTGAAGGTTCTTGCATGGCTATGACTACATATAGCAGATTGATTGTCAATACCTGCTGGTACTGTTAGAATCCAATCTTCTGAGTGCAGCATACCTTTGCTCTTCAGGAATGCATCATTTGAAGACATAGAAGTGCGCCTCACTGAGTTGATGTACGAACTTACAGATCGATTGACGTTCTATTTGTGCGGAAGACGGCCAGGTAAATGCTAACTGTGGTACTTCATATAGGAATTTCCAAATCCGCTCTGATCTCGATATGTTCTAATTTTGCTTGATTTGATTGGAAAACTGAGAAAGCGGTTTCTTATCTGGTCTGATATCAATGTTACTGTGTTACACTATTACTTTGCACAAATTCCATTTCATTGTGTAGATTTAAGTTTTCTTTTATCAGCTCCAATATGGTACAATATCCCCACATCGGCCCATAAGGTGTGAACGCGGCATATTGAACAGAACTAGTAAATGCAAAATCAAGAATTATTTCTTTCTGCTCTTCACCAGTGTCAGCAACAAGTTGACCACCAGCTTTAATTGACTCTATCAAAAAACAAATATTTCGCTCATAAGCATTGTTCAATGGCAGGCAGCTGTCTTTTCAATTGTAAATGCGAGGCTCAGTAATAATGGCAATGAGTCAACCAGAGCATCACTACTTCAGCTTGCTTTTAATCAGCCCAGATGTCTGTAGCTAGGAATTGCGGCATTATTAACCTCACACATATCCCTCGTTTGAAAATCAAGACCAACTGCATTTGAGCAAATTGCTGTTCAAGAAATGTTGTACAATATAAACATTTGATTAATTAATTCAAACTGTCATATACAAAGAAGTTAAGACAGATTCTGGTCATCTGACGCATCCCAGACCATAAAACTGTGCCTGTTCCGTCATACAATCGAGCATGTTTCTTATACGGTTGTGAATCATGGGTGCTGTCTGAGTCCCTGTCTATACGTGTAGATCAGGCGTATGGCAGTATGCTCAGACACGCCCTTGGGTATCACTGGCCCGTCATCATTGCCACTGTGGACCTCCGCCGCATCACTCCATCTGCTTGTCGTCATTCGACAACGACGCATGAGTTTCGTTGGCCATTTCATGAGAGGTGAAAAGTTTGCGCGTCAGTCAATCAATGACTGTCTCTGGTGGAAACCATCTACTTTGTTCCGCCGTGGATATGGGAACTAATTCGTGACTTTTCTTCTGTTGATCGTTGTGATGTATTTAACCGTAGTCTGTGGGAAAATGTATGTGATTGTATTACGAAGAAGAAAAGGAACGGAATGTTTCCATGACATTACCGTTCCAACAACAACAACAACAACAACAACAACAACAACAGTCATATACACTTCTACCTAATTACTTAGAGGACAATATTTTGCATTATTTGCTAGCTATTAATAAATGTTGACCTTACATCGGCCTCGATTTAAAATTTAAAAACAAAACTATAACTTTCGCTTATGCATTTTTGCACTACAATTTTTGTATCCTATTTATGTTTAGATCATCGCCTTGGTATTAACTTCTTGATTCCGTCGCTTGCTGATACGTGCCGGTGAGTCATATGTTGTATCAAGTCAACAATTTGTATACTTGCAAGCCTAATTTACAAGGCATGTGTAATGCAAGATTAACTTGTTATGTTGTCATTGTTGAAAGGATGTAAAAGGGACAGTTTTGTCATAACATTGCACTAGCAGCACTTGTGTGTTGTCTCGCGCCAGTTCCTTTTGATCAGTTGTGATCAAATTGGGCTCAAGTGCGAAGTGTTATTTCCGTTTTTATCTTGCAGCCTTCCTTCTGTAAAGTCCCATGCAAAAGATGCCAGATCAAAGCTGCAAATGGTGAGTGGAATTCACTGCATTGAATGCCAGGGAGAACGTGATGCTATGATGATTGGCAAAAGACCAGTGCCAGGACAATCGCATGTTGTAGAATCATTGTTTGCATTGTTCTCAGTCATTTTATTTCTGCCAATCTCCAGCTGAGCAATCGACTCTTTGAAGAATTGGCCTCAGATGTCTACGATGAAGTTGACCGGCGCGAAAATGATGCAGGTAATGTATCAGGGTGTATGGATGTGGTTGTATGCATGCGAACCCACTTGCCGAGAGTGATCTCGATCATGTATTTTAATGACATTCTGTAGGGATCTCGGTCATCCATTGTGCACAGTTGTTTGCTTGGAAACATCCAAGACATGTCAACTACAGTCAACTCCGCCAATAACGGTTCCGCCATTACCGGAACTTCGTCAATAGCGATGAATTTTTGAAATCCCAATGATTGTTACGGTCTGCCTTTGCTAAATATATCCGCCAATACCAGTGTCGCCAATAGCGGTTTTTCGTCTATTTCGGTTTTTCATTCTGGCCCCAGACGACAACTAATTCGCAATTATCGGTTTTTGAGTTCCTCCAAATCAGTTTGCATGGCATTGATTCAGCTTCGAGGTCATAAACGCGTATTCTGTCATCTCCCTGTACATGGACAGCCATGCTTCCGTTGCAGAAAGCAGCAGAATGAAGCTGATGGCATTACAGGGCGAAATTGAGTCTGTGGCTCATTCATCTCTCCGACAGACAACCATTTCATAGTATTTCAATCATATCTAACAATTGCCCAATAATTATCTGTAATGTGTTACCTGATTCCTGCTGCTATAGGCTATAACAAACCAAAGGATTACGCCATTTTCATTGTTTTGCCTATACCGGATTTCGCCAATAACGGTTAAATTTGGACGGTCCCCAGCGCACCGTTATTGGCGGAGTTGACTGTAGTATTTATGTTCTTTAGAATCAATCAATCTAGACGAACCGTAATGGAGAATTCTTAATTTTAATTTAGGTAACATATTATGACACAAGGATATATCAAGAGTCAAAATGCAGTCGCACTTGCGTTGATTCATTTCATTGCTTTATCAATTATTTTATTGGTTTGGAAATACATTGTTTTACATTTCAGTTTGGATAACAACACAGCATCATCGTACTCTTGTTAGCGACCACTCTGCCATTCCATTCCTCCCTGTCAATCCATCGTTCACCTCAACAAGAAATCAAGTAAGGCTTACCTGTTACCAAGGTGACCTGATATCGTCAATTGTTTTACAATTGGGATTCCTAATAGTAATGGTTCAATCCATTTGCAGCAGAACGGCAATGTCATTACGCTAGGTTTTGTTGCTTTAATCTGATGAGTCGTCACACCCTGTGCCACTGTGCTGCAGCCAGTTTTGTGGAGCTGTGTGCTGGCAATAATTTACCGGTACTTGATTCTAAGTATTGCATTTCCATAATGCGATTAGTTTGCTAAATCTAGCAGTGTATATTTTAGTGTGCTGCAAATTCCTACCATAATTAACGTGCTTTAAGCTTTTGGGCCTGGCTATGATATCGTTCAACGGTGGTGACATGATTGGAATTTTCAGGGGCGACAGAAGCTCGCACGCTTCAATGCTTTGGAATTCGCCACAATGGTTGTGGATATTTTGCATGATGCCCGCCGCAGAGAACTGGACAGCGCCGGTGGAGAACTGACAGCTGGTATGATTTAATGATTGAGTTGTCTGTTCGTGTAATGAGAACTGAACCTGTATGCAACAATTATACCAGTATGTAAATTGTAAACATCACATCGCCATCAACGGACGCAAGCCAGGCCAAGTTAGATGACTGTTGCTGACTGCTCATCAATTTGCCAACCACAGTCCCAATGCATTTCGGTATAATAATGTGATGTGGTGACCTCAGTGGCAAGTGATGATCTACTAAACTTGGCTTTATTTGAATCACATTCTACCCTACTCTTTTGTTTGATTGTCAGTCTCAACTATTGTTCTTGTCTGTGAAACTGTACATTTCAAATCAAAACCACTTGCCTGAATTAAGACTGCATTTCCTCAATTGAATGAACATGTAGCAATGGTGGCATGTATATGATTACAGTCAAACCTGTATTAGTGGCGACCTCTGTAGAGCAACCACCAGTGTATAAAGGCCACTCTTTATAGCACCAAAATGACACTTTCTATTGAAATCAACCTGAGCCTAAAGGCCACCCACCTATAAAGGTCATGTTCCTCAGGTCCCAAAGGTGACCATTAGTCCATTATAGACAGGTTTCACTGTATCTCAATTTCAGGAAATATCAACATTAAGTTGCATTTCACAATGGCCTGTCTGCGTGCTCTCCTTTCTGAAGATCAATTGAGACAGTCGATAAAAAGTTCACCATTATCATTGTTAATTCTGTCTGATCACAGTCGGACCTAATTACTTGGCACCTTGTTAAGTGCACACATTGCAGAGATCTCGTTGTGTTTCAGGTATCGTTGAACTTCCACCTCAGGCGAAGGAAAGCCTCGACCATGACTATGACGAAGTGGGCTCAGATGAGAGCCTGCCAACGCTAGTAAGTGTACTCTGCAGTTCAATCTACAACGACAGCCCTTGAATTAAATATGATTGATGGCCATACTTACAAGAACCCAAAAAGGGATCGATGTATTGAATTATATCAAATTGTTTTCACTTTTGTCCTTGCCATACTTACTTCACAATGATCATCTTAATGCAATGGCTGTTGCAGTATCTGTCATAGCATTAATCAGCTCCGTTTGGTTTGGCCACATCAACAACGTCATCTAATTGAGTGGAATAGAAACCATTTGGCGCTTTCAATTTGGAGCAGAGTCTACTTGGACCTTTTCATCTTATTTGGTGCATTAATTTCGTTGTCTCCTCATTCATGCCTGCTACGTTGCTGCTCGCCACAGAGATGTTTGTTTACATAATTAACACTCTAATTACAATTTAACCCTGTGCTTTGTGCTTTAACTGTGTCTGTGCTTTTTCCTCTGAAGACGACTGAGTCTCGAAAAGAGAATCGTTCAAAGGGACGCAGCTCAAATTTATCAGAAACTGAAAAGAAGATTGATTCCGTTTGTGAAGACATCAATAAGGTACGACACAAACCCAGATACTTCATCATCTAATATTATAATCATGCTGACACGTTACAAATGCAATATTGTATTATGTATTCTATTTAACACAGTCCTACATTGATTGATTATTAGTACTAATACACAAACAGACAAACAAATAAATAAACATTGTCATTGTCTCGACCAGATATGAATTATGGGACAATAGTTCCTGTACTTGATTGGTGATTTTGCAGATTGATTTGATCCCTTGCGAGTCGTATGTCATCCTCTGAGTTGTCATATATCATACTATGTCGATGTCTGTTTGTCTGACTGGAGGATGCTCTGACGCTTTGCACGCTAAATGCACTGATTATTGTTTTAAAATTAAGCCATTTGTTATTCTTTTGTCGAAGATGCGAGAAACCAAGAGTTATCTAAACCATGCACACTCCCCCGTCACTAAGACAACCAGCGAGCCATCGCACTTTGAGGTATGACCCCGCACCTGCACTCCTAGTAGTTGCCATAGTTACACTCGTTTGTTGTTTATGCATTGCGCGTGATGCGAACGGAGTATACAGTGTGAACAGGAGGGTTTGTCGATTTGTAAACAAGGAGCGTCATGATTCGAAGGAATGCACAAACCAAAAGATGATCAACTCTGCCGCCATCAGAAGGCGAACTTTTAGCCAGTTGCTCTCGTAACACCTTGTTCGATGCTCTCCATTGCCTCGAAGCGACAATTGGTGACTGCGATGACGTGCAACTGCACGAGGCTGCCTCGTCCTTTGACCTTCCACATTCCCATGATGTAGTAGGCCCAGGCCTCACATGCTGACGACACTTGACACAGCAGCCTACCTCGCCTATAACTTCCAAATAGATCTTTTGCGTCTTGAGTTGTCAATGCTGCTGTTTTTTTAACAATCGCGATGACTTGCCACATGTTGTTGTGGTTGAATTGGAGTGGAATTCCGATGGGTTTGTCTGCCAGATAAATGCATTCGTTGCCTTGAATGGGGGATGCCGCAAGAATTCCAATGTAACGGGCATTCCCTCTTCAATTAGCGGTTGTCACCTGCAAGACATCGCAGATACCAAACAGCAGCAAAGATGGCTGCGGAGGGACATCCCGTGCATACCCGACGAATGTTGATTTCTTTTACAAATTGTCATTCGCATTGGTCACTGTTTATCTGTTGGAATGTGAGGCTGTTATACTTGGCTCCAAAGTCAGCAAATGAGAGTTACAAGTTACAGAAAAGTCATTTATTTTATATTTTCTGTCTCGATCTGGCCCCTGCGCAATTGAGTGTTTTAGCATTCCCATTGCCGACCTAATGACCTCTGTCGGTTTCAAACTGAATCATTTGAACGAATCACGTGCGCTGTCTCCTCCCCACTTGCCGATCCCCTGCCAAGTTAATCGCGCGGTGCATTGTGGATTGCATTGCTGCGTCTGTTTGCGGTCTGTGTGATGTATTCCTGGCACTGTGGATTTCCAGTCGTCGATGGATTGATTTCCACTTGGCCGTGTGGTCGTTTACAGTGGCGTGGATTGCAACTCCAGTCCTTCAATTTGGAATTTCTGAGCGTGGCTGCTGCCAGTCATCATGCGAAGCTCACACAAGATACGATGCTTCATTCCTTTGGCATCGTTCCTGTCGGTAAGGACAACTTCAAAAGGGGCCAGAAAACGCCCACAGTGAAGCAGATGCGGCTTGTTTGCTTTGGAGGCCTCGTTCACACGTCCATGCCCTCGCTTTGGGTTGATGGTCGACGATCTTCATTTTCCCTCTTGAAGATGTTGTCAGTGTTGAATGATGACGTACTGTAGATCAATGTCCATGGTGCGACTCATTCAGTCTTGTGTGACATTCATGCGGTGGATAGGCGTGAGCATTGATCGCTTTCGTGGCTAATGTTGTTTGTATTCTAATAGTTAAGCATCGTGATTATATGTGTTGGTTTTTGTGCGTTAAGCGCAGGGGTGGCGCCAGAAAAGATTAGGGGCTAGGCTTCCCCCGACGGAGAGGGACAAATCAAAAACCGCGTAATTTCTATAAAAATGCGTAAACTCTACAATTATTAAAATGGATTGACAATAGCAGTAGTGACAGTTGACTCTCACCTTTCCAGATTATGAGACATTGAAATCCGTAGCAAATTCGCATTTCTGACCCTCACAATACTATACAGTATGTCGCAATTAGCTCGTCGCCTGGATTTATCCAACACACAAATTGCTGGTTCAAACAGGATTATGGCCGATATTATCACAACTCAGAGCTTAATTTTCACCGACAGGGCAGTTGCAGATTCTCCGATAAAGGGGCTAAATTTCTCGACGTGGGGCTGCATCCCCCTGAGCCCACGTGAATAGTTTTGCACGTGAAATCCTGGCGGGTAAGACGAACTGAACATGCCATCCAAGTTTAGTAACTTCTTTCAAAAGATGTGCAAGAATGGCGTATCTCAACGTGCGTTGGTCGATTCCTTCTGAATCGTGTCTGATGTGAATTCTATTGTTTTGACAGCGTCGCACCAAACGGCTCGACAAAGGCCTCCCACGTGACACCGTGACGTATGAAGAGTACCAACAACTAAAGAAGGAGCTGGACAAATCAGAAGTGAGTAAACGAGGCATCATTTAACATTGCGCATCATTTCGTGCCGTTTGTTCACATCATTTGAATAGGTTGTACCATTTGTTGTCTAATGAAATATACGCTTCCTGGGTGGCCATATTCTCCATACTCCTCTGTCTGCTTTCGCAGGGCAAGATGCAAGAGATGCAGAGACTGAACAAGACCATGCAAGAGGAAGTGACCATGCTCAGGACGATGGTGAGATCACCTGCTGTGAACGACCAGTTTTCTTTCGTCTGTTATGCGGTCGTTAAAACAGGTTCCATGCGAAGCGTTTGTATTATGTTTGGCCTTTTACTTGTGTTCAATTGGTCACGTGGTCTGTGTCATAGGTGCAAAGACTGATGCAGGAAAACTCCACGCTGAGGACGCAAGTGGAAGGTGACAAACCCACCGACAGCCCGCGAGACGAACTGGTATGCCACAATGCATTGGTGTTAGTTGTTCTAGCCTCTCTGCAGGACGCTGCAGACGGACTCTCTTGCTTGACCATTGCTTATTCTCGGTTCCTATGACGTCACTTTGCCTTGTGTGTCTGATCAGTTGCTGTCTCCATAGTAGCCCTTCTTCGTCATGTTGCGTGGAATGCCTTGATGCTCATGTTATTTTTATTGTTGCGCACGGTGCTTTGATTTATTGATTGATTGTTGATTGTGCGGTTGTCGTTGGTTTAATGTGTAAATCATTGTGACAATGGAATCACATTTGTTTCTTCAGAAACCGGCCGAGTTGGATACCGACGACAAATCTGACTCTGATCACGTGGCTCTTGAAGACATTGCACCACATCCAAGTCCTGGGGCGAGCCGTCTGTCTGTCGACATGGCAACGCCAAAATCGTCCATGTCATCAACAGACGCTCGTCGCTTCAATCCGTACGACAACGTGCAAGAGATGGCCGAAGAGATGCTGCGCAATTCATCCCTGCGAATGGCCGAACAAGGTCAGCCCCCTAATGCCCCATGCGAAGTACTAAACACACTAACCACATCCGTTAAAATGCGTTCCACAAAATGAGATCTGTCAAGAGTGCCATTCATTACTCATATATAATTAATGACTTAATCTGACGGCGTGCTGTTTTGCAGTAGGATTGAAGAAACCTTGAAAATGAATTGAAGGATCCCGCCAGCCATTGCCCTCCAGGCCTATGACCACAGGGGCGCTGGTCTTGTTTGCTTAATCTTCGTGGTAGGATGACTGCACACGTCTTTGGTAATCCCAACCTGCGCTGGCTTCGTTGAGACCATGGTTGAGACGGCTTTGTCCTTGCTTCTGACGGCTAATCTACGCATTGAGATGATGCTCGTGTAGCCTCATACTCAGGCCTCTGCTCGGATGATGCGCATTTCACTTCCGCCGATCAATTGACCAATCAGCGATGTATGATGGTTGTCCGTCTTGTTTCTTGCAGCCCATACCTTCAGCTCGCTCGACAACATCGCCTCATCCGAGGACTCGAACGCATTCGGAACGGAAGACGACACGCCTGATCCCTCGCAGAATGGCGACCCCACCCAAGAAGACATCGTCATGGCAACTGAACAGATCACGAAAAAGATCCAAGAGCTGCTCGTTTGCGCTCAGTCTGGACGACACAGCAGGTCAGTGAGATTGTGTTGCTACGCAACTGTGACCCGGGAGATGGGGAGAAAAGGTAAACGTAGATAGGTTTATGATCCTGCATCGTGTGAAATTACAAAGATTTGTGTGCTTAAACTTTCCAAATCACGCGGGCGGTGATTGATAACAGTTTTTCGCTGATAAACAAACGACAGAAAACAACAAGAGCTCCGAGCCACTCGTTAGTCGTTACCATGGCAATAGCTGCGACGCGTGTTGCGTAGTCATATGAACACTCATGCCGTTGTGGCTTGCAGTGTCTTATGGGATTGCGTTCAAAATGATCTCGTTATGGCGCGAGAACATCGCCAGGATTAATGCCACTCAGGTCATACGTCCTGTCGATTGTCCCAGTCGTATGACGCATTGCTCCGACATGCGCTAGGTTTTCACTGGCCCAAGATCATCACCACCGTTGAGTTGCTATCGCGGACATCGTCTGGCGCGTCTATTGTTGCCGAACGCCGTATGCGCTTCGTAGGACATGTCCTACGAGCGAAGGAGCGGAATAAGGAACCCCTACATGACATTCTGCTGTGGAAGCCCACTTGTTTGCGCCGTCGGGGATATGGACAGTGTATTTCGTATGTAGTGTATCGTGATGTAGGTTCCTTTGACTTGTCTGTTGTACATAATTGTGACACGTGGCTGCGCATGACCAAACGCCGTGTCAGTAGGCGAAGGAACGGGCCGTTCCCATAAAGTCCAGCAACCGTACAATACATACATACAGGTCATACGAATGCGTCGGCCCCAATCTCCCTGGTGGTCATGGTAACGTAGGTTTGCTGGCGGCTTCTCATCTCTCTTTATGTTGTCGTTTCATTGGCGTGTTGTCTTAATTTCTATCGTGCGCAGATACATCCCATCGTCGACCAATATTTCTGCTGCAGTCAATGACATGGCCAATCTATTTCCAAAGGTTGGCACTGGTGATTTCATTTGAACCATGATTGTGCGCTGAAAGGGATGTATTCGTTCTAAAATGGGAATTTGCCTTTGCTCGTCTTTTTCAGCATCCTGGGCCCGAGGGTGTCCGCTCAGCCTTGCGGCTCATGATTACCAGTGCCGCACGGCTACAGGTCGAGTGCCGCAGCAGCGTACTTCCCGATCGCACCATCGATACGGCCCTTCTCACTCAGCAAGTCATCCAGTGCGCTTACGACATCGCAAAGGCAGCCAAGAATCTTGTGTCGACGTTCAGCGGAGAGGAGGACTGAGTGCCGGCACAGCCGTTGCTCCGCGTGGTCAGGACGTGACTTAGAAACTGATCCAATTCACGGTGGTTTTAGCCGATCTCTTGCAGACGTCGATGGCATGAGGATTAATTCGGCTTGTCTCTTCATTCAAATGCATTGATCAACACTGAGTGACTGGCGTGTGCTAACTCTACCAGTCAACTTTAAGATCGCTTTGAAGGTTATCCGATTCAATGCGCTGCCATAATTTGAATTTCGTTGGCCTCTCTCTGGGCCGTATGCAGGACAAAGAGATTTTATATATGAACGATGTAATGTTGCCTTTTGGAATTCTCTGGTCTCGTCTGAACCTGGAAAAGTTGTTGTCTTATAATTAGCTGAAGCAAAACTGCCCATTAGAAGTGAGCATTCCTTTTACGCAACAGACAATGTGGTTCGAGGAAGACCAATGTTATCTTGGCCATTGTTGTTTTTGGCACTTTCATATTTCATAATTATTTTAGCGGCTCACAAAGACTATCGATCGATTCACAGACAATTGTAGTGACGTCATCCGGTGTTGTGCAATAACTGATCATGACTGAGGCTGAGCGTTATGGAACTTCGAATAAAGACCTCAGTTCAGTTTTTGCCAGACAAAGACTTTCAAATTTACACAGTACCAACCAAAGACAAACAGTTTGAAATAAAGCAGAAATCGAAGCGCGCAATCCTCATTGCATAATTAATTACATTTCTTGACCTTTAATCCTTTGCAGCAGGTCAGCTGTTTTGGAGTACTTGTTGTTTGCCGTGAGGCAGGAAATTGACTTCTTTGTTTTGCTGGTGTGGTTTATCCTTGGTTTATCCAGCCAACTTAGAAAACAGAAAGCAGGTGGCATTGTGGCACATACGCTGTGTGCTTGAATAGGTCGTGTTGAGGCCTGCGGCATTTATGCCGTCGCATTCTTAACTCTACCACAACGCCCGCACATTCAAGCTGTCTGAAATGGCTGAAATCAAAACTGATATGAAACCAGACATTTGATGACAACTCAAGACCAGGCTCAAAAACAACGCTTCCAGGCATTCGTAGGCGACATCTCAAAGTACTCGCGTCTCGCTCAGAAAATATCGTAAACATGATTATTCGGACCTTGTTCTTTGCCCAATCTTGATTGAACGTCAGGCTAGCGTCAAAGCTAAAAACTCTCCCAAATGAGACTTGAGAATTGTAATAGGTAGGTGGCATTGTGCGTGGTGTGGTATGCTTATTCCAAGCATTCCAAGCATGTTTTAAATCAAAAAGGATTCTTAAATGTTGGCCAACAGCGAGTAATTGCAATGACAGTAGCCAAAACGTAATGCCGAAATAGTTAATAGTTTTATAGTTAAAATGATAACGCAGGCAAAGAATAAAGCACGCCACTTCTTGAGTCGTTAATTTGCGATGAGTTTGAATGGCAAAAGAAAGCGACAAAGGGGTTTGGTTGCCCGTGACGTTGAAGTTGCTCAATCAAGATTTTGAGATTTTGTAAGCACACATGCGCCAGACATTGCGGCAGGTTGTTTAGTGACGTCAAACTGCACTAGTTATGTCTGTGATTTACCCCGCCAATCAGAGACAGGTCGAAAGGCCACGTGGTATTGCATTAGCGCATGTGATTGGCTAGCATGGCACACGTGCTCTTCAATGAATCATGTGAATACAAAGTCAAGCGCCAGCCACGCTCTGTCACTACGCAAAAGTCGGTCGTGTGTGCAGTAATAAACAGAGACTTACTCAAAGAAAAAAAATGGCAAGTAAATCAGAGCAGAGCTACCAACTGCAAGAGCGCGATAATGACGAAGACAATTCAGTTGAAAATGCCAAAAAAGACGCGTCCAAGCTTATGGCCGACGTCGACGTCGAGGTAGAACCGGAGAGGGAACAGTGGGGTCGAAAACTTGATTTCATGCTTTCCTGTATTGGCTACGCCGTCGGGCTTGGAAACGTCTGGAGGTTTCCTTACCTTTGCTATCAGAACGGTGGAGGTGAGTAACCCTTATTGTGCGCTCGGATCATTTTGCAAGCATTGAATAAAAGTTTTGGTAGCCTAGTGAAATATGAAGCGTGAATTATGCGTGACTATGAGTAATTGCAATTATCTGCTTTACGACATGCGTGCTCTTATGAGCTATTCCCCTTTTACATCGATCTGTAGCAGGAAATGGTGCAAAAAAAAGCTCGCGGTGCCAAACACTTCGCCCTTGCGAAAACCGTTTCCTTCGCTTCGTGTTTCTCACCAGTCTGTTGCCGCAGTGAAACTTTTGAAGCTGCCGCATTCTTGACACATTTCCTCCCAGGAATCCTCCGCGATGTAGCTGCATTCCTAGTAAATTCATCAGCAAACACTTCGAATTTTCGCGGGCTTTGCGGTTTTCTTTGTAATTGAAGGCTCTTTTGAAGCAGTTTGTTTTGTTTTTGCTGCCTGGCTTGCGCAAGCGGTCGTGAATTGACAATTATTGGTCAGCATCGTGTCGCTGCAAAATGCTGAGTTGATTACGAGCAGCGTCAGAAAGCACACCTTGTCAGCACACAAAGCGGGCAAACAACATTAAATTATTTGACAATCATAGCTTTTGTTTGTGTGCTCTAAAGACTAGAGGCGCCGCGCACGCATAAATTACATGCCCATTGCTGATGAGATTTCTCTTGTTAAAAATGTTAGAAATCTTTTACTATCTATCACGGTGAGGGTTGCAGCTTGTACTATTTTGGGAAAACCTCGGGATTAATGGCAAGCGTTAGAAATTGAGTAGATATGTTGTTTTTTGAAATCCCTTGTCTCCGTGAAACCGTTTGCTGGCTGAACACGGAAATGTCACTTAGCACCTCATGCAGTCCACTTGAAATTAAATTTAACTTGGAATGACGTCGGTGACAATGCAGTTCCTGCTTCATCCTTGCTCGCACATATAACTGCGACCTGTTTTTCGATGGTTATAAATATTTGCCTTTAAAAGTACATCGCTGATCCATTCGTTGAACAGAATCACATCGTATCACGTGGATTCCAATAGTGGCGAGGTTTCCACTGTGAATCTGTTGTTGTTCCGTCCCACCGGTCGACTCAGAAATATCGCTCCAGGGTCGCTTCCTTCCCTGGTTGTGTATGACGTAACCCTACTAACTCCACCCCTCTTGTTTTCACTGCCACGATATATTGCATCCCCTCCCATCCACGCCATGTGAGGTCATCGACCCCATATGAATCTGCTAGTAAACAGCTTCAGTTCCTCTGTTGTAAATTGGTTGCAGTCAACGTGATTTTATTGTTTTCGTCGTAGGGGCATTCCTCTTCCCCTATCTTCTTTTCCTGATGTTGTGCGGTATGCCATTGTTCTTCATGGAGCTTTCCATTGGGCAATATCTCAGCCTTGGTCCTATCAGCTGCTGGCGAGCACTCTGTCCTGGTTTCCAAGGTGAGTGTTATACGCTGCTTCTATCTAATTCATCCCTCTTTAATAAAATTGTATTTGTATACATGTGCTGCATTAATTCCCATCGTCCTGCAATTTTTGCCCCTTCGCAGTGACCTCAAGTTTGCATAGACTGATTTTAATTTCTGAATTTGTATCTAATCAGGCATTGGCTATGCCATGTTGGTGGTGTCATTCTTGGTCAGCATCTATTACAACGTCATAATCGCCTGGTGCCTCTTCTATCTGTTCCAATCATTTGGATCGGAGGTCCCTTGGAAGGATTGCAATAATGCGTGGAACACTGAACAATGCGCAACGACCGCAGCCAGCACTCCCCAACTTGGGTTCTACAACAAAACAACATTCAATAATACTACAAATGAAACAACTTCTGCCTTGGTCTGCAGCAAAGGCTACGTGTTTTCAGGATTTGCAAATGAGACCTTTATGAACTGTACCTTCAACGGTACAATGTCGAACACTCGTGTTAGTCCTAGTGGAGAGTTCTGGAGGTACAGTTGTTCTCTCTGCATTGTACAGGGTAGCTCCGTCGGCACCTTGGCTTTTTGTGTTGTGTTTATAAAAGTACTTTCTTCTGTACTGACAGGAACTACGTCCTGGAGTTGACTGATGACATTGGTGACTCTGGTGGCATCAAGTGGCAACTGGCATTGACATTGCTCTTGGCTTGGATCATTGTGTACTTTTGCATGTGGAAAGGCGTCAAGTCAGCTGGCAAGGTCGGGGCTCCCACAGATGTTGATACAATGACACTGCTGTTGTATCCATCCGCATTGCTGACTGACCATGTTGTATTGCTGCTTTGCAGGTTGTATACTTCACTGCCACCTTTCCGTATGTCGTATTGTGTGTACTGTTCATCCGCGGCGTGACACTTTCTGGTGCTGGAAAGGGCATCAAATTTTATCTCAATCCAGACTTTGAGAAGCTTCAGGATCCTCAGGTACAATGATTTAGAGAACAAAACTTGTGTGCTGCTTTGTGTAAGCGTTTTTTGCAACGGCTTATTTTGTATTTCCATGACACTTTTGTAGGTGTGGGTCCGCGCAGCAAGCCAGATCTTCTACTCTCTTGGTGTTGGCTTTGGCTCATTGATTGCCATGGGTAGCTACAATAAGTTTCACAATAATGTCCTCAAGTAAGTGTTTCCTTTCAATCTTCTACTGCATGGTTGTTGTCTGTCATTGTATTGCACACGCTACACGTCATGTGAATCCAAGTACTGATGCATCTTCTTCTACAACAACTGCCTTACAAGTCATCCATCTGTCACTGTTTCCAAGTTTGCTATAATTGTTGGCACTTCCAAGGACTGGTTCCAGGATTGATTTACGAATGCTGTCATGTACAACACAAACCGCTTCCATTCCACCTCCAAGTCCACTTCCACAGTCACTGAAGCACATAGCTCTATCTTCATCTGAGCACAGAAGTTCATTTGTCCCAAACAAATCTCGAAAACGCACACACTTGCCACTCATCTATCGTTCAGAGGTTCCAAACTTTGCATTAGCTTCTGTTGTTCACATCATGACCACTCATGTCTGGCCTGTGTAACCAAAGTTCGATATTTGATTGTCGTTTTCACAGTGACCTGCCAAAGCACCCCATTGCCTGCGTTGTTTCAATGCTAGGTGACAAAATAGTGCTTTGCAAGTAACATGATTTTGCTCTGTTGATACTTTTGCAAAAGCACTTTAATGAACAAGTGTTGTTGTAGGACTGGGTATTTGATTGTTTTTAAGATGCCTTTGCTTCAAAATGTAAAACGTTTTGCAACCACTCAGTTTGTTACTCAAGCATCTTGTGTTGAGTGTACTCTGTCATCTGCCGTGTCACTGTGGTGTCATTCTGGACTCGCTTGTTCATTGAAGTGTTTCGACGTATGTGCTTCAACTGCCTTGATAAGCATAGAACTCTGTGTTTTCAACATTACTATTGTGTATATCTGCTGTTAGGTGCTACACTCTGCTTATGACAATGACACTGATTGAATATTGACAGCAGAAGTAGATGACAAGTTAATCAGATTGCAGTTCAGCGAAAGCAGTACTTGTTAAGAATGATACGGTGTAAGAACTAGATGTCTAACGGAGATGTTTTTTCTGATAACCATTGTAGATTTGTAGTCTACATTTGCTTGCAAGTTTGTATTTTTGGATTGGCATTCTCTTTTCTACGTCGTTGCATTGTTGGATCTGACTTCATGTTGTTTCATTTTCAGGGATGCCATCACTGTTTCTGTCATAAACTGCAGCACCAGCGTGTTTGCTGGATTTGTCATCTTCAGTGTACTTGGTCACATGTCACATGTTCTAAATGTTCCTGTTGACAAAGTCGTCAGTTCTGGTATGGCGTTGCTCAACACATTTGTATACCGCAATGCATTTTGATTGAAAGGCATCCTTAGTCATTGTCTTCTTTTTCCTTTTGCAGGACCTGGTCTTGCCTTTGTTGCCTACCCAGAGGGTATTGCACAGATGCCTGTCTCTCCGTTGTGGGCCATTCTCTTTTTCTTCATGTTGCTGACTTTGGGACTGGACAGTCAGGTATGCCCCTCTCGACTACTGCTGACTTTCAGTTTCAGTTAATAAGTTTTCTTGTATTTTTGCAATCAAACTAAAGTGCTAGACATCTGTCTCTGTAGTTTGCCATGATGGAATGTGTTGCCACTGGCCTTGCTGATGAGTACCCGTACTACCTTCGCAAATTCAAAGAGCTCTTCATCCTCAGCATCTGCATTGTTTGCTACTTGCTTGGACTCAGCAATGTCACAAGGGTAGGTTCACTTTTTAGTTTGATCAATTGAAATGGTTGTCACCATATGTGCAACACCTGAGCACTTTTCATGCATTTGATGTCTAATTTGCAGGCTGGTGCTTATGTCCTGAACCTGTTTGACTACCAGTCTGGCGGTGTGTCACTTCTCTTTCTGGCCTTCTTTGAAGCACTTTGCATTGGATGGTTCTATGGCACTGAGCGTCTCTCCGGCAACATTGAACAGATGACTGGCACCAAGCCGGGCATGTGGTGGAACCTCTGCTGGAAGTACTTCAGTCCAGCCATCATAATTGGTGTGTTCTTCTTCAGTTTGTACAAATGGGCTGGCATCACATACAACACATATCAGTATCCAGCATGGGCGGAGGTCCTTGGCTGGCTCATGGCGGCATCTTCCATGATCTGCATTCCTCTTGGCTTCGTCTTTGCATACTTCAGGGCAAACGGAACACCCAGAGAGGTAGGATTGATGGCCCATTGGCCAGTCTTCCCTGTGCAATCAAAAATTGCCCATTTCTCTAGTGTTAGCCTTCGATTTCATTCTGATGCGTTCTGTTGTTGATTTTCAGAGGCTAGCGCATATCCTGCAACCTGATCAGCTGATCATCAAAGAGATGGAACAAAGGGGATCGGCAGTCAAGACATCACCTTATCTTGTATAAATTATACAGTACCAGACTGCAAGGTGAAAACAGTTGCACATGGACTACTACATTGCTTTGTAAAGGGCAAATGTCTGGCATCAATAGTTCTGTTTTACAGTGCATTAATTAAATGTTCTAAAATTCTACTGGGTGCATTGCAGCACACATTTGTTGGATCAGTAAATGTCACTTCCCTCATCCACGGCATCAAACAATATTTATTTAGATCTAAGGCAATGACCAGGGTATTCAAAACAGAAGAAAAGTCGAGAGTGTGGTAGACGCTAACCAGATAGTTTGTTTGATTGCGCTGATGTATCTTTGCATTGATTTGTGGTTTGTGTCTGTTGCAGATGTCTGGCCTGGTTCCACAAACTGTAGAAAGACAACATCGCATGTCAGTAGCTGTTATCTAATTGGTTTTTATGAGAAATTTCTATTGCTAAAAAAGAAGTGGGCAAGTTATGGAATGCTCTGCGGAAGCAATCGAAGAAGAAACTGCCCGCCTAATTTTTCAAGCTTACTTGATATATTGTTTACTTTTGTCCTGAACCGCCCTTACTTCAATAACCAAGATGGATGATCTGCATGTATTACTGATCTGTCTTATTCAGTAGATGGTATTTATGATCCTCTTAGACCTAATAATTATTTCAATTTGTCACAAATTCATTGCACTAAATGTACTTTGTTCTATTTACTCACAATCGCTACTCACAGTCCTACTTTTAGCTGTGAACTGTAAATACGTTTCTGATAGAAAAACACACTGAGTACCAAACACTTGTGTTGTTGTTGTTGTTGTTGTTGTTTGCTTTTGCCAAAAACCTTAATAGCCATCCAAGCAACGGCAATGTACCATTCTATTTACGGTCGCTCTATCCGTATTAATCTTGGTTCTAAATTCAAGCCCAGAACATACTTCTTTGGTATGTTTACGGAAATGCAGGGGGTTTGATGTTTGGGGCAGGATGTGTAGTGATAACCGGCGTCAAGGAGTAATCCTTGCCTCACCTTAATCGCCTCCGTCGACCAATAATATGCGCTTGCGCACGTTAGAAATCTCTTCGTATCTATCGTCGTAATGCAACCTCGCCTGGCTGTAAAGTGGTTCTAGCTCGTACTGTAGAGCTCTTGCCTTCAGCCACGACCACGACGGCTGGTCACGAGTGGTCTGATCACTATAGGCTAGCGGGCTAGCCCTTCCGGCGATAACTGGAATTGCGAAGGCGGAAACAGAGGGAAACGATTTTCACAACGAGGCCTCCAACATTATTTTGTGAAGCGGAGACTTCCATCATCATCATCATCATCATCTTTTATTCAGATACCATATAAGCCCTTTATGGGCTTTTTTCCAATGGGCTGATACATAATAAAATC